>JANHAO010010633.1:0-17552 GCA_026873985.1 Saraca asoca
CAAAGGAGTCACTAAACTTAAGATTAATCCATCATTGATCACTAAGTATTCATTCAATTATTGATCATATTCTATGGCCTAAAATGATAACAAGAATCCCTGAAATGATTAATGAGTCTAATCAAAACTCAGCCAACAAACAACTCATCAAAATCTCAATGCATTGTTTGGTTTTCTTATTCTCTTCTACAAGTGATTATCAAGATCTCAATAATCATATTAACATCTAAACTAAATGAATCCATTCACTTCAGACATCACAATAAAAACAGAGAGGAAAGAAGAAGAAATGACCAATAGATTGAATGTGGAATGAAATATCAAGACTTCAACATTAATCTTCAAGTTTTTAGCCCCTTTAGACTGATTACAGGAGTTTTAGCCTTCCATGGAGTGGAGGCACAAAATATGCAGAGAAAAACCAAAACTAGAATGCTACAATATGTCACAATACAATGCTCTCTTCTGCCCTCACACTCATTTTAATAAAAACTGCCCAAGTCTGTTGGTTGGTGGAGCAGGTAGGAAGTTAGTGCAAATTGGTTACTTGCTACCATTTTGCTAAGGCCTATCCTTTTGCTTGAAACTCCAATTGCAATCTGCTTCTCTGACTTGGATCTAATGGAGTATGGTGTTGCCTCAGGGAATGGTCAAAGGGTTCAATTTTTAGGCCAATTGGGGCCTTAAAAGTCCAATTTTGCAGAAGCCCATTTTTGTAGAATTTCTGCCTCTATGTTACAGCTCATTTTTCATGCCCATATGATGTTTTTAGCTCAGGAAGTCATCATATGAAATGTGGCATTATATCTTAGCTTCCATTTGGGATTATTTTCACCTTAATTGGACCTTTATAACTCCAGTTATTGTCTGTTGAATGCATGAAGGTCGGGCAGTCGGAGGCAGGGCTGAGACAACATTCTAGTTATGAATTAAGCTCCAATTTCAGGTGCCCAATCATGCAATTCAGTCTTGGAGGCCTTCATGAAAGTTGTAGATCTACATCTTAGCTTTCCTACAAGACAAGAATCACATTAATTGGACAAGTGTACCTCAAGTTATAATTCGATTATAGAAACTACTTAAAGTGGCCAAATACTACAGAATTTTGCATAAAGCTCCCAATTGAAACAAAACTTAAATATGCAATAATCACAGCTCAAATAAACTAGTTTAGACCCTAAGAAGCTTAGTGAGAGAACAATTAAATGATTAAAATATTTTATTATCACAAACGCTATGTGCAAGCAATATGTCATTTCCTGCTTGCGAGTCATATGGAATGTGAAAGGCTCACCAAGAAAGCTAAAGGAACCTCAAAAAGCATCACTTTTATAGAAGAAGATGCATGAGGGATCCATACCCCTCACAATGATGCAATACTCATTCATGCAAAGATTGGCTATGCCAACGTGAGAAGGATAATGGTTAATACTAGCAGCTCTGTTAATGTAATGTATAAAGGATGTTTCGATTAGATGAGCATGAGCACGAGCTAGTTAGATCCTTCCTCCAAGCCTCTCTACAGCTTCACGAGAGATGGAATAGTGTTGGTAGGTCAGATCAAACTCCCGCTTACTCTAGGAGACATGGACTACCAAGCAACTGCTATGGCAAATTTCTTGATCATAGACTGTTCCTTGGCTTACAATGTGGTGCTGAGGCAACCCACCATGAATGACTTTGACATGGTCACATCCACTAGGACACTCATCATTAAATTCTTGACCCTAAATGGAGTAGGATGTGTGTAGGGAGAATAACAAATAGCCCGGCACTGCTACGAGGATGTGATCAAGCTTGGGGTATAAGCAAAAAAGGTATATATGGTATCCAGAGGCGAACCTCGAGCTATAAGCACCAAGGGAGTCAGCTACGACCTCAACCCTCATGAGGTAGGCACTGAATGAGCTACTGATCTTGTGGAAGAGCTCCAAGAGGTGAAAGTCAGTGAAGCAGATGCAAAAAGATGCCTTAAGTTAGGGAAGTGCTTGCCACCTAATGTAAAAAGTGTAGTTAGCTAAGTTTCTCAAGGCCAATCTAGATGTTTTTACCTAGAACCATGAAGACATGGTGGGCATTGACCCTGGGGTGATGTCACACAGACTCAACATTAACCTCTGGCATAACCCAGTCTATTAGAAGAGAAGCCCAATGATTGCCTAGTGCTATACCGCGTTGAAAGAGGAGGTGGATAAGCTATTAGCAAACAAGTTTATCTGATAAGCCCTCTAACCCACTTGGATAGCTAACCCTATCCTCATGAAAAAGAAAAATGAAAAATGGAGGACGTGCATAAACTTCACTGACCTAAACAAAGCCTACCCAAAAAATAGCTTCCCTTTGCCAAGGATCGACTATCTCATAGACGTGACAGTGGGACATGAACTCCTCAATTTCATGGATGCCTACTTAGGATATAATCAAATCCCAATGGCCACATAAGACAAAGAGTACACCTCATTTATCACCGATCATGGGTTATATTGCTATAAGGTAATGCTCTTCATGCTTAAGAATGTAGGAGCAACTTACCAATGATTGGAAAACATGATGTTTCGAGACCAAATCAGCAAAATGATGGAGGTATACATGGATGACATATTAATGAAGTCCAAATAGCTTGCCAACCATGTTCATGATCTGGTTGAAATATTTTAGATCCTGATGAGGTATCAGATGAAATTGAACCCACATAAGTGTGCATTTGGAGTCTCCTCAGGAAAATTCCTTAGCTTCATGGTGAACAGTAGGGGGATTGAGGAAAATCTAGAAAAGATTAAAGCTCTCCTCAACATGTGATCCCCTGTTGGAGCCAAATATGTATAAAGCTTGAACTGCTAAGTCATGGCAATCAGCAGATTCATCTCGGAGGCAATAGATAAATGTGTCCCCTTCTTCGATATACTAAAGAAGGCAAAGAAGTTTGAATGGATGCAGGAATGCAAGGTCACCTTTCAAGAACTTAAACAGTATCTCAAACAAGCTCCACTCTTGTCCAAGCCAAAAAAGGGCAAGAAGCTAATCGTATACTTAGGAGAGTCCCAACATGCCCTTAGTGCGGCCTTAATACGGGAAGAGGGAAGATCTCAACTCCTTATTTATTATGTGAGCAAGCAACTGCTGGACACCAAGACAAGGTACTCACTAGTGGAGAAACTTGCCTACTGCCTGGTCATTGCATCAAGGAAGCTGTGACCCTACTTCCAAGCCCACAATATAAAGGTTCTCACCTAGTTTCTGCTTAGGCAAGTCTTGCAAAAAACAGATGCTTCAAGTTGGTTACTCAAATAGGCGATTGAGCTTGCCCAATTTGATATTGAGTACAAGCCTAAACCGGTAGTCAAGGGCTAGGCTCTAACTAACTTCATTATGGAATTCATGAGGCCCATATGAGAGGAGGTAGAAACTTCAGAAGCCCCGTGGTGGGAGCTATACGTGGACAGATCGTCAAGCAATCAAAAGGCCGGAGCAAGGATGCACCTTATTAGCCTAGAAGGATATAAGATCCTCTACGCTTTAAGGTTCAATTTCCAAGCTACCAACAATAAGGCTGAGTATGAAGCATTGCTAGCTGGGTTGCGGTTGGCCAAGGAGGTGCTAGCTGAAAGGCTAAAGACCTTTAGTGATTCATAGCTCGTAGTCTACCACATGAGGGGCGAGTACCAAACACGGGGGTAAAAAATGACCAAATATCTCCAAATAGTCCAAGAATCATTAAATTCTTTCCAACAATATGAAGTCAACCAGATACCATGAGCTCAGAATATGCACACTGACGCTTTAGCGTGCCTAGCCATAACAGAAGATGTTGACTTCTTTGGGGTGCTCCCAGTTGAAACCCTTTCATCTCCAAGCATTGAGCAGAATGATGTCATGATGACAATTGCTAATGCACTAGGCTCTTGGATGAATTTGATCCTAGATTATCTGCAAGAAGGCAAGTTACCAGAAGACAAGCTTGAGGTGTGGCGATTGTGAGCTCGAGCAACCAGATATTACATCTATGATGACTTGTTGTATAAAAGAGAGTTCACGACCCCACTCTTAAGATGCATTGACGATAGTGATTACATTACCGTTCTGGAAGAAATCCATGCAGGCCATTGTGGAAACCATATTAAGGGGCTATCTTTGGCCCAAAAAGCTATCTGACAAGGGTTCTATTAGCCCACAATGAAGCAGGACGCTATCGATCTCATCGAAAAGTGCAATAAATGTCAAAGGCTTGTGAAGGTCCCACGAGCTTTGCTAGCCTACCTACGGTAGATAGTCAATCCATGGCCCTTCACAATTTTGGGCATAGACCTAATTAGACCACTCTTAATGGCTAGTGGCAATTGCAAACACACAATAATGGCTGTAGATTACTTCACCAAGTGGGTAGAGATAAAAGAGCTCATTGAGATCTTATCTGCAAAGATTAAAAGATTCGTAAGGAGCAACATTATTTGTAGATTTAGAGTCCCTCAACAAATCATGACCCATAATAGGACCCAATTCAACAGCGAGTAGTTTATCTAGTTTTGCAATGACCTAAAAATCATAAAAATCTTCTTAACTGTAGATCATCTACAAGCCAACGGGTAAGTTGAAACCATCAACAAGATTATCAAATAAATCTTGAAGGTGAAGTTAGAGGCCAAAAAGAAAGCATAGGTGGATGAGTTACTGTAAGTACTGTGGGCTTATAGAACCACAGTGTGTAGCGCCACAAGAGAAACCCCCTTCTCAATGGTGTACGAGTACGAAGCAATGACCCCTGCAGAACTTGAAATAGCATTTCAATGAAGAATCACCTTCAACCCTGAAGATAATGATCAACTG
The DNA here is from genome assembly GCA_026873985.1 of Saraca asoca. Classification (NCBI taxonomy): domain Eukaryota; kingdom Viridiplantae; phylum Streptophyta; class Magnoliopsida; order Fabales; family Fabaceae; genus Saraca; species Saraca asoca. The sequence continues at coordinate 4,825 of JANHAO010010633.1, forward strand.
CTCGTCGTGAATTTGGATCTTGCAGAAGAAATAAGGGAGAAAGCCCGCCTTAGGATTGTGACCTACCAACAATGCATCGTGAGGTACTACAACCAAAAGGTATGAGCTCGAAGCTATAAGCCTGGCAATATCATTTTACATCTTATTCTTTTGAGAGTGCGCAAAGCTAGTGAAGGGACCTTAGGGCCAAATTGGGAGAGCCCATACCTTATTAAAAGAGTTATTGGCAATGAGGCTTATCATTTGGTGGATATAAAAGGGATAGAATTTCCTTGAGCCTGGAACACTAAACATCTTCACTGATATTATTAATAAAGCCTCCCATTATTTGTAAAAATTAGTAAGCGTAAACATTCATGTAATTCTTTGAATTTGTACAAAATAAAAGCTTCATTAAAGTCTTGCACAAGAAGTCATGTATTATGTAAGAAGTGTTTGTTAAAGCGATCCATTGGATTTTCATTCTTACATTGAAATTTATTGTCTCACCCACTCAAGCATGAAAATTGAAGAGAAGCAAATAAAAAAAATTCATTCGATCCTTAACAGGATAAATTCATGCAAAGTTTAAGAGTTACATTGCAAAATTCAAGGGAATGCAAAATTACAAGGCTTATAGCCTAAGAAGCTAGAGCATCAAGAGTTGGACCCTCTTAAGGCTGGGGACTAAGGAGAAGGACATCTGCCATAGGAGCACCTATAGCTTTTATGACCTGAGAATCACCCTTTCTTTAGGGAGTACCTCTAGCAAGAGAAGCTTCAACACCTAAGTCCACTCCCTTCTTGGAAGAGCCAGCTCTAGTAGCCCTCCACTTGTAGCATTCAACAACCTTGATAGCTTGCTGACCGAAGAAGGAGAAATCTAATTCTGGGTGTCACTTCCACAAAGTGTAAAAGAAGGTAGCATAAGTCTTGTCTTCGCCTTCTTTATTAACGAAGCAGTCTTCGCCTTAACTTTAGTAACCTCCTCCTTTGTGAGAGCAACCTGCCACATGATTGCCTCTAACTCCTTTTCAGCAGCCTCGGCTCACTTCTCTACTACCTTGGCTCATTATTTCGAAGACTCAGTCCACTGTTCTGCGGCTCCAGCCAATTTCACTACTTCCTTAGCTTGATGATAGATAATTCCAAGTCAATCTTTGCCTTGGCTAGTTCATTAATAGTTAGGCCAAGATTCACTATAGTAGCCTCATGATCCCCTTCTACACAGGATAAGGCAACCTCAGCATTCTTGACCTTTTCCTTCAAATCCAGTACCTCGGTAAAGGCAGCAGCCAGTTTTCCCTTGAGTCCTCCTTCTCCTTGTCATGGGATTAGAGAGCCTCGTCCATTTTCATCATTGTCAGCAAACCCTGAAAAGTCAAAACCAAGTTAAATTACGGAATAAGTAGAAGAATTAGAATGAAAAGACTTCACTTACCACTAAGCCATGATGAGCTGCATAGCCTACCAGTCTCCTAAGGGTGAACTCCTCAGACTCCAACACTTGAATCTTGCCACGAGATCCCAAAATTATGCCAATGTTATCGATAAGAACCTTAATGTACTCCATCATCTTGGAGCTAGGTTCAGTAGATAGCTCCATAACTTTGGCTTTTGACGTAACTTGCTGACAGGGAATGACTTTCTTTTTCCTCTTGTCTACCCTTCATCTTTTAGTAGAAGATTCTTGAGGGGTGACAACCTCGGTTGTGACTGTCACCTCAGGTTGAGGAGCAGGAGTTGGCCCTTGTGAAGGAGCTGTCGCTGAAGCCAAAGGTCGACTCTCAGTAGTGAGGGCTATGACCACATTAAGGTTCAGTGAAATCTCCTCATCGTCGGTTGGTGGTGACCTAAGAATAAGCTCCATTATCCTGTCATAATCTGTAAAATTGGTTGGACCAACTCCTATCACTGGATGAATGCTTATCTCTTTGGTGAGTTTGATGCCTTTAGCTGGAGTGAGCTTGTGAAAGCAAAGGAAGTCCTCATCAAAATGAAAGTTGTTTTTGAGATCGTTCAAGGTAGTAAATCGATCTAAGACTCCTAGCTCTTCAGTTTGAAGAGTTGGCTTCCTGCCAGTCTTACCTGCGAAATAAGATAAATTAGAATCATAAGCGAATGTGAATAAATTATTAAACTCATGACTCTAAGCTCGCTTACTAGGTGTAACAAAAAATCTAAAATTTTTGAGATCGCGTAGGGAATGACATAAGATGTAAAACCAATAGGTTTTATAATATCTTTCATTAGATTTCCCCTTAGCATCCCCTTATGGCAGGATCTTCTTGTGCATCGTCGATCGAGCTATGATGTAATAGAGTCTATCTGACATGCTCATGCACTTGAGGCTATGTAATTAACACAAAACCTCAGCCAATGGCGAGGAAAGACCATTGCCTAAGTAGATTAGCGCCAAAGAGATGAGCTGGGTATAAGAGTTTAGGGTGAGCTGAGCTGGACTAAGTCTCATTTTGTTTAGAAAGTTGATAATAAAAGGGTGTATCAGAAACCTAAATCCCACGACGAGATGCGGTAAGCTAATAGCGATGAACTACCAGGATGGATAGGGAACATAATCATCTGGGGAAAGTGTCATGAGACTATATCCCCTGGGGATCTGATATGTCCGGACTACGGTTTAAAGCTTGCAAAAATGGACAGATGAAGTGTGCATGCTAAACGCATGGTGATATGAAGGCTGTAAATCTGCAGCTATCTCTTGGCCCCCAGAGGGATCAGGACAAGTGGTAAAGTCTTTAGCGACCTCACCACTCTTTAAAGTCACTTAGGTCACTTCGCAAAGATGCAACACTAGTCCAACGCTCCGGCTTGGTGAGCCAAGTTTGTTATTTCTATCCCTAATTTGGTGATGGTGGTGTCTATGACCTGTGCCCGTCTACATAAAGGAAAAAGACCAATCAGGTCGCTACTAGTAGACCCTACCAAAAGCTGAGACTAATAACTTCCTATGTGACAGGCCATGAACACCCCAAACCACCCACTCACAACCCAGACTACAACAAGTAAGATCTCGAATGATCAGATCACAAAATTTGGATGATAAATGATAGACTCAAAATGGTGATGAAAAAACCTAGAGTCTGCTAATGGAACCAATCGGATGAACCAAACTAGACAAAAAAGACAATACGCAGACAATCAACCTCAACCAGTACTCTCATTCCTCAAACAATGATAGACAGATAGGCCTCACAAATTATAGAATAGAGGAAATCAGAAATATCAGAATAGAGAAGGACTCACCGTGACTAACTGAAGCAGAAGATCTGAGACCATGCATGAGGATGCTTTCTGGTGATCAGGGCCCAAGCAACAACTAAGGAACTAAAATGATGCGACGGTAGTAGAGGATGAAATGCAGTTGTAGCAGTTAATAGAGGAAACGGGCAGAGAGAGTTCTAGAGCTTCAAGTTTCAAATGGCAAATGAGGGGGAAGAGAGAAGCTCCTTTAGCTTATAAGGCATACGGTATCATTGTTGGATTTGGGAACCTATTAGCTACCCATCATCTGACAGTTCAGCAAGTGCCAGTAGTCGACTAACAACAATAGTGCACATGTACACCTAAGGTAGGAGTAATCATAACAGTCTAGCTATTGGGAAATTGAAAAGTCACTTGTAGAGTAAGTGGAAGAGTGCCAAATGACTCATAAAGCTACAAATCACAAGCAACGGGTCATGTCCCCGACTTCAAGACCCTACATCCAAGAAGTGCTTCGAGCATTAAACTCTTACGTGAAAAGATACAAAACCTCGCATCTAAGAAGTGCTAGCCATGCACTAAACTCTAGTGTGAACCATGTCCAAGAAATGGCTCAAGCACCAAACTCTTGCATGGGAAGATATAAAACCTCACATCTAAGAAGTGATAGCCATGCCCCAAACTCTTGCACGAGTCACATCTGAGAAGTGCCTTAAGCACCAAACTCTTACGCGGGGAGATACAAAACTTCACATCCAAGAAATGCTAGCCATGCAGCAAACTCTTGCGTGAGCCGCATCCAAGAAGTGCCTTAAGCACCAAACTCTTGCACAGGAAAATACAAAACCTCGTGTCTAAGAAGTGCTAGCCATGCACCAAATCTTGTGTGAACCGTATCCAAGAAGTGCCTTCAACACTAAACTCTTGCACAAGTAATGCTGAAACCATGTTCAAGAAGTGCCATTGACACCAAACTGTTACATAGATCAAGGTGTTTCCATGCAGCTAGTTAAGATCTCGCATCTAAGAAGTGCTTAAGCACCAAACTCTTGCACGAGCTAAGATGTGCCTATGCAACTTACGTAAATGCCTCATCTTGCATCAGTGAAAATGCTCAAGCACTCTGATGCCTAGACTCATGGACAACAAAAGGCATGTCGATGCCAATTTCATTGCCAACTAGAACAAAATAATACAACTGATTGATCACGCAATATGGCACATATCCTTTTGTCACAATTTATTGACTAGAGTCCTTTCATATTAGCTCCACTAATGTTTATTGAAGTCGATTGACTTAATGAACACCTATTCTATTTAACGATTGTTAAGTTATGATTTGCAGGAACTAATAAGGCTAGCCATAGCTTGCTAGATCGCTATTATGGCATACTCGGAAAGAATGATAAAAGGCCAAGTTTCATTACAAAACCTCTTTCAACGAGGTGAAACTATATAAGATTGAAAATACAAGACAAAGCAAGCCTATAATTAACTAAGGGAGAGCTAAATGCTAGTGAGCTTGCTGCCATAACATGTAGGAGGAACTGCTCTAACTCTTCCTTTGCTAGAGTTGATAGTTCACCCAAGTCGAGCATCCCTTGAGGTGCTTGAAGTGGGAGAAATAGTGTTGGGTGCAAGCAGAAAGGCTGCACAAGTTTTCCCTAGTCCTCTTGAGCAAGAAGAGCATCCTTCAACTTCATCAAGCTGCCTGGAGGCCTAGAGACACCTAGCATGATCAGACGAGAAAGCAAGAGAACTCAGTAGAAAGGATTGAGCCACGACAAGTCACAAGGCCAGCAAGCAAATCGAACAGTTCTAGCTCTTTTGCCCAAGCCTCTTCTAAAGCTAGAAGCTCTTCCCTCGACTTTGCAACTCTTGGCAGTTACCAGAAGCTAAGTAATTAGCTTGATAAAGGATAAAAGAACAAAAAAGGGGAGGCTAAACTTATTAGCTCCAAAAGGAGGTTACGGACAAGTTCTTAGAGTTCACGGGGAACAATTCCCAATGGGATCCATATGCAACAAGCCATTCACACCTCGCAGTCTCATGCAGTGGATCATACACAAATCAAAGCATGTAGTCAAAAGATAAAGCTTTAGGAACATGAGGGGATCATTCAATGCACCCATCTGGTTATCTTGTGAAGAAGGGGAGGAAGCCTTCCATGCCTTATATAGACAAGCTTAACTTCACTAAAGAATCCAGAGGGTATTCCACTGCACCAAATTGGATGATCTGCAGTGAGGCGAGATTGTTGCACTAACAGCTAAAAGACATCCGTGATGAGAGGCATGGCTTGATGCAAAAGACATGAGTGACAGACCCGAAATGACAACACGGTAGGCTATAAGCAGAACTTGACTTAACGGTGAACTGTAGGTAAAAGACTTAAGAATACTACAAACTACAAGTAATGACTTTTTCAGTAGAGTACAACTCCCAGTCCACAGAGCAAACTGAGAGTTAAGGGGCTTGATGTTATGAGTGTTTTTTAGATTACACAAAATGGACTGTCCAAGGCCTAATAAGAAATAGAGCCCAACTGAAAAGGGGGCCCAAATCGCTTGATGATTGAAGTCACTTAGCTGGGTGCCAGCTTGTTACCCACGAACTAAGGATATAGGACAAGGTCGATACGGGAGCCTAGCTCGCTAAGTAAAGCGCAGTGCCCGGACCATCTTTCAACAAGTTCATTCTAGATGGGATCAATTTCTCTGGTTCATAGATTGCCCAGCGCAAGTCCAGGTCGCTAAGATAGTGACCTGAGCACCAGTATGGAAGTCCAGTCATCAACTAAGGGCACATCTTCTCAACCAATAGGTTAGCCTCCAAAATCGATACATCAGCCCTTAACAATCTGACAATGATTTACCTAACATTTATTATCAGATGCCAAGCATTTATTACCTGATACGACGAAAATAATCATTTTAATTACCTTCTAAATTACACTTATAACCCTCCCCTCCTCTATAAACAAGGGAAGACCATTGTAAAGGATATGGTGAAAAAATTGTATGCAGACACTCTACTGGAATAGCAACATAACATTGTATATCTATTGAGTTAAATGGAAAATCACCACAAAGAGCTAATATAATCTACCATGGATGTAGGGGTTGATTTGGCTTTACCTAAACCATGATAAAAGTTTTTGGTATTTGGTGTTCTTCCTTTCTTTCTCCTCTTTCTTTTCCATTAGCTTATTTCTTCAGCTTGCAGTTTGGGGTAACATTGGACTCATACTTATTGACCAGATTTTACCGTCAACAGAAACAAACTATAATAGCCACTCATTCCAATCTTGCAGAAATCATAGCAAATCATGAAGTAAGTTGAGAATGTGTTTGGTTAATATCTGTAATTCAACATATTTGAAGGACGTGTGATTTGTCCTCGAAAAAGGGGTCCCCAAGAATTTTGTATAAAAAAATGTAATATGCATAGCCTAATTGAAAGGAGGGTACATTAAATGTGATAAAACAAAACATATCTCACCAAAATTCTTTTTCACTCATGACCTTTAAAAGAATGGTGATGTTAATGTTCAACAAATTCATTCAAGTGATAATCTAGTAGATTTATTTACCAAGGCACTTCCTACCGTAATATTTGAAAAGCTAGTTCATAATATTGGAATGTATTAGCTTAAAAACCTCAAGTGATATTGTCATAAGGGGAAGTAAATATGCATTGTTTTTTCCTTCACCAAGGTTTTTGCCCCATTAGGCTTTTATGGTAAGGCTTTAATGAGGTAGTATCCCATTGTGTATTGCAAATAATATTCTTTATAAAATAGGCACCAAAGAGAGTGTTATAAATATCCCTTGTATTTTTTAATTTACATAGGATACCTATTTTAATTGTGAATGTACATATGATCCTTTGTATTCTTATAACTTACATAAAATGTTTTTCTTCTTCCTTAACCTAAATATGTTACACTAATATGATTTATTTATTTTTATCATCCTTTTATTATATTATTAAGTGAATGTAGCATATGGACTTTGTATCCTATAAATAGTGGGTTGTAAGAAATAGTTTATGTATTTTGTTAATAAGAGAAATTCTCTCTTGTTTACTTTATATTTTTCTCTACGTTTATTTCTTTAGTATTTTTGTTGCTTCTTTGATTTACTTTTATAACACTTAACTAGTACACTTCCAATGATAAGCACGGGATTCAAACAAAAAAAGAGAGACACTATAATATATATTCATATTGTATAATAAAGTATTTGAATTTTACTATGAAGTGTTATTTTTATTTTCCCATTGGATTTTATATTCTAGTTGTCTCCCAAAATTTAATGATTGGTTTCCTAATTGATATTCTAAAATTTTCATATGAAATTCTCTTTGATAATTTTCTTATCAAATTTTCAATTTACATAAAAAAATTTAAAAAAATTTATTTAAATTAATTGTATGGATAAAATTTTACATAAAAATGACAACATTTTTACTTAATTAATCGACCTTAATTATCATTAATTTATTGTCTATTTATATTATTAGTTGTGTTTTATCTCTTTCAAATTCCGAATTCACATAAAAAAAATTATTCAAATTACTTGTGTGATTGTCATAAAATTTTACATAAAAATGATAATATTTTTACTCAATTGATTGACTTTAATATTCATAATAAATTAAAATTATGATTTTTTTTGTCCATTTTTAGAGAGATTTTTTATACAATTTGATTAAACATTTAACTTACTCTTCTTTTGAAGATATTGCTGAATACATTAACTACTAATTCATAGGTTAGTATCGCTAATATATGTGTATAATTTTGACAAATCAAATATCTTAAATATGACTTATTCCATTATAAGATATTCAAAGAATAGTCTACAACAACAGTTAGATAATAAAATTCATCTATGTTGGCTATAAGAGAAAACCAATTACTTGAAGTCTCCCCTATTCTACATGTTAGTAATTGCATTGTTTCATCGTACATTACGTGAACATCTTTGTTTTAAATGTCGATCACTTTCTAAATGAAAATTTAATATAATATTATTATTTTGAATTATTATTTTAATTTATAATTAATATATTTTATTATTTTTATTTATATTCTATGTTGCAAAAAACTATAAATTTAAATGTTGAATTGAGAGTATATATTATATAAAAGTATAAGTTTTATTTAATTTTTGTTTGATTGGTTCAATGCTATTTCATAAATAATTTTTTATGAGACAAACTTATAATTTGACTTTTTAAAACTCTTTATAACTTTTTAAAACTCTTTATAATTACAATAGTATTATATTATCATATATTTGTCAGTAATCATTTTTACAAAATTGAATTATTTTGGTGCAAAATCTTTATTAACCTTATACATGTATATTTATAATGTTGCAAGAATTTATTATTTGAAGTAAATGATTAAGATCTTATATAAAAATCTTACCTTGTATATTTGTTGAATATTTGAGATCTTACTTCCTTTTATCTAATATATTTTTCATTTATAGATAAAATATACTTTTATAAAATCGACTGGAATCCAAAGGGTAAATATTCTCAAATTGTTAATATTTGAAAAAGAAATCAATTTTGAAATGAAAGAAGACATATATTATCAATTTTAAAATATTTTTTTCTTTCTCACTTAATATATACAAAGCTAGAAATAATTCCTATAACAAATTACAAAAAGGCAAAACTTTATCCAAAATTAAATGTACAAAATTTAAATACAAAAATTCAAGAATACAAAACTTTTCAAGGAAAGATGCATTGAAAAATATAGCAGACTAACGGAGTATGGATTGGTTTGATCTTGCAACATGTAGATGTAGTTATTAATCTTATCAAATACACTCCAAACTCATTCTCTTCAACAATTAAATATGAGTAATGGACATGATCCTTTGCATAGAAAAAAGGCATTGGAGATATTTTTAGTGTTGTTGAAGCTTCTGATCATTCAACCAAACACATTTTTCAAACATATGTAATATATGTTTGATATATGCAAGATGGAAGCATTCAACCAAATCGCAGATTATATACAAAACAAATATAATTAAATTGAATAAATGAAGCATTATTTGAGAAAAATAAAAAAATCAAGTTAACTAAAGAAAATGATAATGGAGGTAAGTCTTATCAATAAACAAAGATATTTGATTGAAACAATCAAGGAGGTCGTTTGAATTCCATATAAATAACAAAAAATCAATGAACTCACTAATTAACTAAGATCAAAATCTAACCATGTTGTATTGCAATTGACTATACTGTAGACTTCACACTCTCATCAACAATAGGGTTGGAATTACAATTTCAAACCTCTCTGTCATAAATAATAGAAATCCAATAATAACTTGTAGGAGATGAAATTTCCCTTGTTAAATCAAAGAGTATGGAAGATATAGAAGTTAAATAAAAAGTCAGATACAAAAAAGATAAGTATTAACCTTTTCCTACACTGAAAATATCAAGCTTCAAGACTCCAATTGGCATCATCAAACTCCTTTAAAATTATTCTAAGAACATCAAATTTGGCACAATGAATATAATTGAAAAAATTTAGAAATAAAAGGATAAAGATAAATTACATATGTAAATATCACAAAACATTAATATAACAAAATGCATAAGAGATTTTTCAGAATGATAAAAACCATTTTCAGTGATTGAGAAGTAGAAATGAACTTATATTACAATGAAGAATTTTGAATTTTTTGTAACCAAATTAGAAACATATATGTGATATATATTCATTAACTTCCACATTTGATGAATACTAATAGCCATTGAAGGTGAAGTCATTCTTGAAAGTTAAAGTAAATGCTTGGTGAGCAATTTTCAATTCCCTCACCGGCAATGATTGTAGAATGATCGAAGTGAAGATATTGGGGGGAAAGGAATTAGAAAGACTAATGCTCCTAAGCTTTGATTGGGTAAAAAATAGGTGTCTAATCATATTTATTATACAAATAAATATTACTTGTCAACAGATAATTGATTGATGAAGATAATTAATAGGATTTTTTATAAAAATATAATTATTATTATTTTATATGCATAGAAGAAAGCCAAAGAGTTTGGAGCACACTCCGTTTCATAATTAAAGAGGAAGAAAGTGAGCAATATTTTCTGTATAGTTGAAGAAGTCAATGGAGTAAAGAAACCTAAGACTTACACATGTGCCTTTTGTTTGCCCTTTTTATAGATTCTAGGTTAGATACTTTCTTACTTCTTTGCTTTATTTTTATAACAATTATCTTATTTTACAAAAATAAAATTTTGATCAAAATGTTAGCTACTAATTTATAATTCTATATAAAAATGTGAAAGACATTAAAATTTGGAGATTACATTATGTCTATCATCACTTCCTTTGTCACTGATTGCTTCCATTGAAAAAAATTTCTCCATCTGGCGGCTCACTTAATGTATATGCATGTCACACTCAACCATCAACCATATGCTTCTGTATATTGCAACATCTACTCCTATCCAGCATAGGAAAAAACTGTTCTAGTCATGTAATAGATAGACATTCACTCAAATTTTTTGTGAACAATACTTGGTGGACGTATCTTTAGATTTTGATTTGTGGATTTGAAACTGACATTTCTTTTAATACATAAATGATGGTGGGAAACAAAGGATTAGAAAATTTGAACTTATCTTATAAATAAATCTAATGATGTTAGGTTATTGTCTTAATTATATTAACATAATGAAAGGTCAAAATGAATTGGTTGGTCAACTGATAAAGGAAATAAATAAAAATTTTGATAAATTAATATGTTTATAATCATAAAAATTTATCAATTAATTGAAATATTATTTAATCAATAAATTAATAAGTTAATAATTTATATATTAATTAATAAAAAATTATTAATACAATTTTTATTTTTTTCCAAAACATTGAACTTTGTAATTATATAAATACATTGAATTTTCTATTATCTAATTACCAAATTACAAATTATCAGTATTTGTTGACAGTGAAATCTGATTCTGTCAAATTTCTGTCAATTGAGATTTGTTCTTGAATCCCAAACAGCTTTTTGGTTAACAAAATGAGAAATAAAGAAGATGATAAAGATGGTTCAGAGGAACAGTAGCAAGGGTATGCAATATTTTTAATGTGGTTCGGTTAAAATCAGGCAGTACTGGACCCTACGTCCACAGTAACTTTTATTAAGGAGAAAATTTTAAAGAGTTTCAGTATAGCTATCTCAGCCTCCTTTTATAGTGATCCTCCTCTTCCTACTTATAGAATATGAGAGGTTACAATTGTAATTTTGCATGTTATAAATAAGTTACATCAAATATTAAATGTATAAGACAATTTAAGCTCCTACAAATCAGCTTCTACAAGTTGCTTTCTAAGGGTAGGTCCCTTGTCTGTGAGCTAACATAAGCTTGTCTGATGCTTGTCTTGTTGAACCTTTTGGCTGGGCAATGTGCCTCTCCTTACAAGTTGAGACCCTTGGCTCGGGGTCACTATTGACTTTCGGTCAATGAGATTGACCTCACACTTGGCAAGGTGAGCACAACCAAGGCAATTCATTTCTTGATGAGCTATTTCTCTAGTTTTTGGCTTTATTGCATCTCGACCTTACAATTAATGTGTGGTGCAACCTTGGTGAACTAAACTTCTTTTACTTAGACTCAGCTTCTATTGGGCTTCTGTTTATCTGCTTTATGAGATCAGATTTCACCCTGTCCCATTGTTAGAGGTTGTATAACAACCTAGATCAAATCTAAGAAGAAGGAAAATAAAACTAACCTTTAGTTAAGCTCCTTTTGTAGCGAAAACTTGTGGTCACCATAGTAACCCATGTGTGTTGCCTCTACCAGAAAATCCACATCGAAAAACATCCTCTATGGCCTCTTCAACTCCTCTCCTTATGCTAGTAAGTGTGGGAAGTTGGAAGACCAAAATAGGAGCTAAAAACCCGAAACAATTCTGACTTCATCTTCTTCTCCTTGGTTCGGCTTCCATGGCTGAAGAAGTTAGAGATCTCATTTCCAAAAAGCTGAAATTTTTTCAGCTTACAAAGGGAAGAAGGAGTAGAAGAAGAAGACACCAAAACCCCTTTTGGTTCTCTCTTTTTCCAGTTGGTTTGCTTGGCTAAGCATGGAGATCACTCTTCTCCTCTCACGGTCGGCTCCCTTCTTCTTCTTTCCTTGGAATATTGCCGAACCATTCAGCAAAATTGGGAAGAAGAAGAAGACACCAAACGGCGTCGTTTTGGGGCTTCATTAAAACATTTTGTTTATTTACAAATTGGCCCCAACATTCTTACCAAATAACCTTTTGGCCCCAACACAATTTCACTAAACTGCATTTTGGTCCCTTGGATATTAACTCATCCAAAGCTTGGCCATAACATTCCCCATTATGCATGTGACCTAGTAGGCCTCCGATCTGTTGGCAAAAGTTCAAAATGCCCTTCAAACCCTTTGAAGGCATATTAGTTTCTCCAAACTAATCAAATTAGACTTTAAGCTATAAGCGGACTCTAGCA
>JANHAO010010634.1:0-17524 GCA_026873985.1 Saraca asoca
ATATTAAAGTAATACTATATTTTTCTTGGGCTTTATTAAGGTTATATTACATTGGGCTTAATTATTAACATTAGTTAGACTAAGTTAATAAGTTAAGCCCAAAAACCTTTCCACACTTTTGCTTGGACTAGGCCTAGGCCTTTTCTCAATAAACCTTAGAGCTATAAATATAACATTTAGGGATTAGTGAGGCAATAGAAGCAAAAAAAATAAAATAATAATTTTTAAGAAAATGATTGAGAGGTCCCAGAAAAATAGAGAGATAGGCGTCACCTAGCAGAGATGTAGTGAGAGAGGCTATTCCATCTGACATCTTAGAGTTTTATCATCCTCGTGTGTCGATACCGTAGAGATACAGATTCATCAATCTATGTTGGTGATTTCTGTATCAAATCGCAACATCGTATCCAGCCACAACATCATAAGAGACGAAAATTTATCATTCTATGTTGCTGATTTCTACATCAAACTGCAACACCATAAGGTATGATATTAACCAACTGATTTATGTTTTGCACATGGATTCTGGGTGAGTTTCAAAAATTTTAATTTTTCACTGTGCTTGATGCTTTGAAACCTAACAATTATCTTGACATAAACTCATGTGTCATTGTCTCCACAACTCTCCCGGCTCTACCACCTTTACAACTTTACCTATCCCATTGCCTCTGTAGCATTTGTGTCATTGCCTCTGCAACTTGTGCTTGCCTCACTACCTTTGTAGCTTGCATGCACACTACCTCGCACAACTTTCAATTGAGTTGCTACCTCTATAGCTTAAGTATGTGCTACCACCATAGCTTGCACACTTGCTTGGTATTTTGGACATTTACTCATAGATAGCCCTACATTCAATATCCCATGCCACTGGTGTGAAAGATGCAAGTCTTATATCTTGTTCATGTGCAAGTTTCATGCCTTGCTCACAAAAGATGGTTTGCTTGCAAATCCTATACCTTGCTTACAAATTTACTCATGTTTGGTTAGATCAACCCACTATACTTCCACTATGCAACTTTCACACTCGATCATGTTCTCTTGACCCCTCTCTAAATTGACACCCTTGTGGTATCTGTTGACCATCACAGGTCTTTTTTAGAGTTAATGCTACCTAGCATCTTAGTCCTCATGACCCCTTCTAGGTTTGTACACTCAAGTACTATCTTTTCAAAGTTGATACTTGGCTTGTCTCCCACAATCCTCGTAGCCACTCATTAGTATCATTGCCCTTATAGCAACTTCTTAAATTATTAGTGCCCTCTCTCTTGACATTTCTTGAGTGACATGCCTTTAAAGACTCCTTCTTTGGGCTCCTTATTATGACTCCCCTACATCAATGACTTTGATGGGGGTTGAGCATCGAGCATCCTCTACTCTAGCTTAAGTTTCACTTTGCCCGTGTAAGAGCAAATGTGAATCTCATGGCCATTGTTACAAAGTTTATCTTACAACTATGTAATGCTTGTCTGCTATGCCTTAAGGTTATTATCACTTTGTTATGTAACTATGTAGCTCTAGCTCACTACACAGGTATCATTACCACTTGTCATGCAACTATGATATGCTAGCTCCCTAGTATCTCATCTTGAGTCTTGTGGATCAGCATTGTAACTCGCTCCTTACATCCACACAATAGTACACAATGGACCTAACTAGATTAACTCTGTCCCCTCCGGGTTTATTCCTTTGAGTAAAGCTCATACTCTCTGACATGATTTAAGACTCCTTTAATAAGAGTTGTCCACTTAATACATCACAAGAGATGTGTCATCTTATAAGATATGTCAACTATCTATTATGGCCATGCTTTGTTAAGCTTCTTCTAGGGCTTGCTTCCACTAAATAAGCCATCAATTCACTCACCATCTCGGGTGGTTTGCATTTCCTCGAATGCCTACTATGAATGAGCACATAGTTAATGCCTTGCTCTATACAACAATTCCACTAACTTCTGCACATGCTTGCACTTGATGCACCATTAACATTACCTCGAATGCAATATCTCGCACACTAGCCCTTGAATTGCTCCAACTTCTTGCATCCCTCTTGGTCAAGTCCTTAGTAGTATCTCTTCACTATTTCAATGAATGTCTACTTCACTCACAAACCTCATATGATTTCGACAAGTCAATTCTACCCCAATCATAGCCCACTTAATCTATTTTCTCTTGTATAATCGAACTTTGATACAAGTTGTCATGATTAGCATTAGAAGGTTTCCTCACCAACATGGCACACTTATCGCCTATCCTGCCTATTTCATCACCCTACCTACTCAGTCACCTTGCCTTCTCCTTTATGAGCTTGGTAAGACATGAGTGCTTGGTGATATAAACACTTAGCATGGAACCAATCCTGGGTGGTAACCTTCGGCACCTACTAGAACCTTTGGGTAGAGAGTTACACTTCATTATTATTCATATGTGAGAGTTCCCAAGGATCGGATTGTGGAATCCTTTGCTCTAATACCAACTGTCATAGACCAATAGCTTTCTAACTAAAATTGTGCAGCGCATGATGCCAACTTTTGGCTAACATGCTAGCCTTCCAATAAATTTACGCCACACTTGGATAGATAATCAGGGCATTGAGGATTTTGCCTCCCATACAACCAAAATCTCATGCACAACATGTCTGCAAGCAAACATGAATGTATAGTCGAAGTATTCATGTATACCGAATCTCAAAGAATGTGTCACATAAGAAGTCTCTAGTGCATACCGAGAAAGGACCTTTAAAAATAAGGAGAGAGACAACTCCATTGTATTAATATATGCCTTATTATATAATTTTGAGTATGTAGGGGGACTAGTTAAGCTCCACATTCTGATCCCTAGCTTAAGTCATATTGCCCACCCAGTCATCGAACGCAGCCCCCTATAAAGTGCATTCTAAGCAAAAGTCCTAATAACAAGAGTAAACATGTTTTTTTCAAGTTGATATGAGGACTTTTTTCCTAACTCCTAAGGGTTCTAATGTGCTATCTCATATGGATGTGAAGATAAAAATGTAAAAATTGTAACCATGTGCTTCTTTACTCGTACTGAACAAATGATCGATGCTAAAAAGAACAAATACTCCCAAAATGGAAACAATCTAAAAAAATAATCTACAAGTATATTTGCTTCCAAATTCGCACCAAAAAGCCTGCTCTTCATGCTTGATTTTTATGCCAAGTTTCATCCAAAATCAAACATATTTGCTTACCAAATTGGTTCACAAGGCTGACTTGTGACACTAAGGTAGAGTGGGGAAATGGGAAAGGGAAGAGGAAGGAGCTAAGAAGTTTGAACTTCCTTCATCTTACTATCACATCTTAAAGAGGGTAGCAAATTTTCTACTAGTATCAACCTTGGAATGATAATTGCGTTTATTCTATTTTCATCTTTTTGTTTTCCTTTTTTTAATGATATGTTTAGGAGCTAAGGAGAGGGGAAAAGAAGGCAATGAAAGAGAATGAAAGGAAGGGAAAGGAAGAGAGGGAGAATGGATAGTAAAATAATAATTTTTCCTCTTTTTATTTGGATATTTAAAATTATATAATGAAAGATTATAAAAGGTTAAACCAAAATGTATAACTAATTGTAATGCTTTTTTTATATATATATAATTTTACCCTTTCTTAAAAATTTAATTTATTAATAATTTTTTAAAATTAAAAAGTTTTTCAAAAAAATCTTTCTTCAAAATTATTTTCTCTGTCCAACAAAATTTTCCCTCTCTAAAAAATTTATTATGTGAGTGTTAAAAAATAATGTTAAAAATGTAAATTAAAATAACATAATAGTTTAAAATCATAAATTAAATAAATAGCCTAAGAAATTTAAATATAGAATGTTGGCAGGTTTTGGAGAATAATAAACCCTCATCATCTTCCTCATAAGCAAAACTCCCGAATAAACTTCTTCTCCTTTTCTTCCAGTTTCATCATTTTTCTTCATTTTATACAAATATTATTTTCAAATGAATTAAATTTCTCATTTTTTAACCACTCAAAAGAGGATCTCACTATCTTTAATATTTATTCTTTTTAGATTTTTTTATTAACTAATGTGATTAGGATTTCTACTTCTTATATAGTTTGCTTGTAATTTATTTTTTTTCCCTTGACTTTTAGTCCCTTTCTTCTGTTAAAAAAATAAAAAATATGAAGAAGGAGTCGGGTCCAGTTAGCAATTATGTCCTTTCCCCCTGTCCTGCAACTTCCTCATCTAAGAAATTTAGTTCATGAATTCTGGACTAGATTTGGCTTTTCCATGTCAAGGTTGGATAATATGAAAGAAAAGGATCTGAGTTTGGCATAGTCAAATATCTATGTGATATTTAAATCTAAAATTGAATTAATGCACTCCAATAATTTACAAAAAAATTATTAAATATCACAAAAAATAATACATTTTATTTTGAAGGCCAAATTACATATATCTATTTTTCACTTTTTTTTAAGAAACCATTCCTTTTGTTATTTTTTTTTCATTTTCCCACGGCCCAATAGACAATTAGTTAACAATCATATAGTATGCAGATTACGCAATACAAAAAACATGACACATAGTTTCAATCAATTACTAGCTCTAGTAAATTAACTTTAAAAATTAGCAATTTCTATTTCTCAGTTTATAATATGAATTAGATTGTTAGAAAATAAAATATCTTGTTTGGTATAGCATTTGAAGAGTGTAAAATCAATTATAACTATCCATAACTGGTTTTAATCTACTTTTAGAATGTCTAATTAAACTTTTAAAAGTCTTTCAAAATTTATGTACAAAATTATTTCAAAGTAAAAGTTACAAAAATTAACTATTATTTTAAAATTGATTTGAGGTGGGGGGACAATTGAATTTTTTTCATCTAAATTATTCTCATTATTTTTCATTTTAGACGGTAACTGTCCTCATTTAACAAATATTATCATATCCATTTCCATAATTTAACAATAAGAAGTCATTTTCTAATAAATCATCCAAAGAAAAATAAATTCTATATAATCATTTTTCAAATAATGTTACCCAAATATAAAATGTATTCATTCGTGATCAATTCTTTTAAAATTAATTATGATTAAAATCAATTCCCTCACTGATATACTAATCAAGCTCTATGTCATTGTCAAATAATTATTTTTACAAGAAAATAAAGCAAAGTTGAGAAAAATATTATTAAGACTACAATATACATAACCCCTTTACACTTTATTTCATGTCCTAAAAATCCTAAAATTTAGAAATATGTAATTTAACACTTAAGTTCTTAATTTGGTGTAATTTACTCCATTCTATTAATTTTCTGTCCAAATCACTACCAATATCACGCATGCATATAACATCATTCTATTCAATACCTCACTCCTCAAGAAGAAAACATAATCGAAGGAAAAAAACAAACAAACAATGATTGTTAAGGAAGAATGTCTTCCCTTATGCTATTCTCCACCATTAGAAAAAAGAGATTGATCAAGTAATTGGAGCTTCAAGGATTGCAAAGAGTAGGGACCAATGAGGTTACATGATATTCTCTCAAGATCCCATTATAGAATTAAACTTGACGTGGCTTAAGCAAACTATAAGATGCACATTATATTATCTACCATTGAAGCAAAAGGTATCGCTTGTAATACTCACACTCTCTCTCTTGCATTGGATCATTTGTGAATTTGTTGTTGTGGAGTTACAATGGTTTCTTCATCTTCGAATCCGTTTGATCATGGTGGAGAATGAGATTGGAGAACACATTGCGTTCGTGATTCCTTCAGTTATCCTTATTCACTATTTTTCTAAATTAAATAAATTTATATTTTGATGACAACAAATAATTTTAATTAAGCTGATTTGATTTAATTTTAATGAGTCTTTTATGGATAGCCTTGGATTTGTGGTTGAATACATAGATTAGGCTTTGTTTAGAATATTTTGTAAAGGTTTATACTTATTAGAGTTAGCTCAAATTTGAAATTTTATTTTGGAAGGTCTGCCTCTTGTTTAATAAAAAAGTTTCTGAAAGATTATACTAAAAGCATTCCAATATTTTTCTAAATGATTTATCATATTCATTTTCAAACATTTGTTTAAAATATTTTGTAAAGGTTTAGATTTATTAGAGTTAGCTCAAATTTGAAATTTTATTTTGGAAAGTTTGCCTCTTGTTTTAATCAATTTTTTTTTTTAAAAAATTATACTAAAAACATTTCAACATTTTTCTAAATGATTTATCATAATTAGTTCAAAATGGTTTGAATTGGTTTTGAAATAAATTTGCAAATTTTATTTTTCATTCTGTAGGCCCCATGATTTAAATTGAGTATTTTGAATTGATTTTGCAATCACAATTGCAAGAATAGGGCAAGTATTCTTGTCTTACAATTCAAATCGGGATTTAATACTAATCTTTTACGATTCTGATCACAAGCTTACTAGGACTGATCAAATTTTGCACATTTTGGTGATTCGAATCAAAATTTGAACTATTTCCTATGAGTCAAATCGATGCCTTCTAAACTCTATTTTTGCAATTATAACCATGATTCTAATTGTATGAATTTCTGGACTTACTAAAGATTTACAATTTTTGACAAGCAAAATCGCATTTTACACTATCTTTCTACAATTTGAATCGATCTATTCAAATCTGAATGTCACCACTCTTATCGCAATTCTAATTGAAATTCAATTTTTGAATTTATGATCATGATCGCACATTCAAATTTTACACATAATGCTAGTTTTTCAATATATACTTTCACTTACTACAATACTCATTTCACACATTTTCTCAAGGTAAAAATCCAACTCTTCAGAGGCAAACACTATCAAATTCATTTGTTCTTCAATTTCTTGCATCATCTCTTGCATTTGAACTAAATCTAATTGAATCTAATCCTATAAAGCTTCATTTTGTATCTTGAACTATTGAGTTTTTATCATTTCTCTTGTATTCAATTCAAACACTATTGGATTTCTAGGGGTAGCCTTACATAAAATAGAACAGTGGTTGAACTTTTTCTTTCTATTCCTTGAATAAGTATCTTAAAGGAGTTGCAGTTGCAGTTGAGCAATCGATGTATTTGGCTTCTCTAATTGCCAATTCATTTGGAGTATTTCTTTTATAATATATTCGAGCTTGGTTGAGAGCTTGAAAATGGATGTATACCTTGGAAACAATTTTTCAAGGGGGAATCATTATCAATCAATGTTTAAATCTCTTTATCCATACTCATTTACTTTTTGTACTATATTTTATTTAGATTCATTATTATTCATAATCTAGTTGAATAGTTAATATCGTATTTACTAGTATTTCTAATTTCTTTGTGATTAGACATTTCTTAGTTCCAAGACATTTGCTATTTTTGCTAAAACTCAAAAGGGGTTTGAAGAAAATTGTTTTAAAATTGTAAAATTCTAAAACCAATTCATTCCTTCTTGATGGAATCCATAGCCACAATTGATATAAGAGCTTAGCTCTTGGTATAAAGGAGTAACTACCACAAAAGGATCCTCTGAATTGAAATGGTTTTAGTATGCTACTAGAGTGTCCTCCATTGAACAAACCCCTTGGGTTCAATGGTCAACACTACATTTGTTGTAAACAAAAAATGAATGATTTTATTGAAGCTACTGATCATATAGTTATGTGGAAAATAGTGGAAGGTGGATACAATCTTCCGACCAAGATTGAAAATAATATAATCATTTTGAAACCAAGAAGTGGCTGGAATGAAGATGAGAAAAAGAAACATCTTGTCGCTTCTAAAGTCAAACAGATTATATCCAATTCCTTTTGACCAAGTGAATATGAGAAAATATCAAACTGTCCTACTATTAAGGACTTGTGAGATGCTTTTGAAATGGCTCACATTGGCACTACATAAGTACAAGCTTCAAAGGTTCACACTTTAGTTTCACAATATGAACTATTTAAAATAAATGATGGTAAACCTATAAAGGACTTGGTTCAAATATCTACTACTATTGTTAACCACTTGAGTATTCTTGATAGGAAGTTTGAAATTGCTAATTTGGTACACAAGGTCCTATGATCCCTAATCATTGAATAATAGCCTAAAATTACAGCCATCAAGGAATCTATAAAGATGGGTATGTCATCTCTATAAGAGCTATTTGGGAACTTAAAAGAGCATGAGATGAAGATAAAGAGATACTCCAAGAATGATGCTAATAGAAGAAGAAAAAATCTAGCCTTAAAAGTTGTTGTAGCATTTGAAGAATAATAGGATAGTATGGAGAGATCGAAAGATCTCAATGATTATTATGATTTGGCTTCTCTAACTAAGAAATATCAAAAACTTATAAAGGCTCATAAGTTTAGTGGTCAAAGGAAACGTCTTCCTTCTAGTAGGAATGGTAACAAAGGAGAACAAACTAATTCCTCAACTCTTACATGCTTCAAATGCAAAAAGCCAGGTCATATCAAATAGGACTACCCTATCTATCTCAAAAGGCTCTTGGAAAATGAAAGGAAGAAGAACAGGCAATTCATCAAGAGAGCTCATATTGCCACTTGAGGAGATGAGGATGATGATTTAGCTTGTGAAGATGACAAGGATGAAAAAGCTTTGCTTTGTCTTATGGCTAGGGGAGATAATGATGTAGAGGTATATGACAACAACTCAATTCAATCTAATGATGACTATGATGTACAAGTATATGACAATAACTCAAAAATGTTAGTTTTTCTAAGAAGATCATTGCTTCTTTGAAAAGTAACATTAAGGATTTACAAAAAGAAAAGGATGATTTGAAGAAAGAAAATGAAAACCTTAATCTATCATCCTAAGTTTGTTCTGCTAGTGACACTCTCAAAACTAAAATTGATGATTTGAACAAAACTTTAGAAAAGTTCATAGACAGAAAGAAAACACTTGATACATTTCTTCAAAGCCAAAGGTGTGGTTTTAATAAGGAGGGTCCTGATTATGTACCTAGTGTGGCAAAATCTTTTTACAAAAGCCTTTTTATTAGAAAAACCATGTGAAACCAACCATACATAATGTGTCAGTATTATGGACAAAGAGGCTATAGTATTCATTCTTGTGTCCAAAAGAAGAACACTTATGCTCCAAGTGTTGATGAAAAGTTGGTTTTGGTTCCTAAAGCTTCCTCCTTTAAAGCTATTAACCTCGGCGGACCTAAGACCACTTCGATACTAGCCTCAAAAGAATAAGTTCTTGTGTATAGGTGTGTGGCAGATCCTAAAATGACATGTGGCTTCTTGATAGTGGATGCTCTCGACACATAACTGGTGACAAGTTCAAGTTTTTCTTGCTTTCTCCTATTGATGGTGGACATGTCACTTTTGGGCATAATGCCAAAGGAAAGGTTATAGGTAAAGGAAGAGTAGGTAATAATTTTAATTCTTGCATAGAAAATATTTTGTTAGTCAAAGGACTTAAGTAAAATTTTCTTAGCATTAGTCAATTCTGTGATAAAGGGAATAAAGTCATCCCTGACTCCACTTATTGCATAATCGAGAATATTAATGACAAGCAAATTAAGCTAGTTATCAAAATGTATAATAATATTTATATGATTGATATTGATAATAAGCCAACTATAGATTCAAAATGTTTGGTTAGCTTGAATGGACTTAGCATAAAAGACTTGCACACACTAGTATGGATTTGATTGAAAAATTGTCTAAAAATGATCTAGTTATCAGTTTACCTAAGATTAAATTCATCAAAGACAGGATTTATGATGCATGTCAAAAGGGCATGCAAATAAAATCTTCTTTTAAACCTAAAAACTATGTTTCTCTACCAAGGCCATGTCAACTACTTCTCATGGACTTGAATGGTCCTTTAAGAGTTAGAAGCTATGGTGGTAATTACTATGTGTTTATGATTGTTAATGAATTTTCAAAATTCACATGAATGTTGTTTCTTGCTCCAAAGAGTGATATCTTTCAAGCTTTTAAGAAGCTTGCTAAGTTTATCTAAAATGACAAAGGATCAACAATAGTAAGTATAATAAGTGATCATGATGGGAAGTTTGATAACTATAATTTTACTAGTTACTGCATTGAGAATGTGATAGGTTACAATTTCTCTACACCAAGAATCCTTCAACAAAATGGAGTTGTTGAGAGGAAAGATAGATGCCTAGAAGAAATGGCCAGAACTATGCTTAATGATAGTGTTCTTCCAAAGTCATTTCGGACATATGGGGTTAATACTGCATGTTATGTTATGAATCGTGCCTTGATAAGGCTAATTCTTAAGAAAACCCCTTATGAATTGTATTTTAAAAGAAATTTTAATGTGTTGCATTTTCACATTTTTGGTTATAAATGTTTTATGCATAATAATAGCAAAGATAACCTAGGTAAATTTGATGCCAAATATGATGAAGCATTATTTATTAGGTATTCTTCTACAAGTAAAACTTTTCAAGTGTATAACAAGAGAACTTTACTAATAAAGGAACCCATTCATATTGTATTTTGTGTTCTACTCCAAGTGTTCATAGAAATTATGATGATGATGAGCATGTGAACTCTTGGCTTCCTCAAAAAGATTCAAATGAACTTAAAGAAAGAGATAAGGAAGATAAGGAAGATGGTGGAGCTTCTTCCATGATAAATTTGGATAATGCGTTGCCCTTAAAAGGCTTGAAAAATTATGGAAAGCCATTCGAAGAAGCAAATGATCAGAGATTCATCACAAAGGGTACCTTGTAATTTATTAAGAAATATTTGTGATCATTTAGCTTTTCTATCTCAGTTTGAACCTAAATCTATTGATAATATTATAAGTGATGAGCATTGGTTCTTAACAATGTAAGAGGAATTAAATCAATTTGAAAGAAACAAAATTTGAGATCTTGTGCTAAGACCAAATGATCACACTATCATAGGAACTAAATGGATTTTTGGGAACAAACTACTTGTAATCCATTAAGAAATATTTGCGATCATTTAGCTTTTCCATCTCAGTTTGAACTTAAATTTGTTGATGATGCTATAAGTGATAAGCATTGGTTCTTGGCAATGCAAGAGAAATTAAATCAATTTGAAAGAAACAAAGTTTGAGATCCTGTAACAAGACCAAATGATCACATTATTGTAGGAACTAAATGGATTTTTAGGAACAAACTTGATGAAAATGACATTATAATTAGAAACAAAGCCCAATTAGTTGCTGAAGGGTACAATAAGAGAAAGGAATTAATTTTGGTGAAACTTATGCACTAGTAGCAAGATTAGAGGCCATTAGGATGTTATTAGCATATGCTTACATTAAGGGTTTCAAACTTTATCAAATGGATGTTAAAAGTGCCTTCTTAAATAGTTTGATCATGGAAAAGGTTTATGTTAAACAACCCCCTCATTTTGAAAATCACCTCTATTCAAACTATGTGTATAAGCTTAAAAAGGCTCTTTATGATCCGAAACAAGTTCCTAGAGATTGGGCTAAGTGCTTGAGCAAATTTCTTTTAGAAATAGCTTTTCAAGAGGCAACGTTGATATCACACTATTTATAAAACATAAAGGCAATGATATCCTTTTAGTGCAAATATATATTGATGACATTATTTTTAGAGATACTAATGAAACCTTGTGCAAAGAGTTTGCTAAGATTATGCAAGGTGAATTTGAGATGTCAATGATGTGTGAGCTCAACTACATCCTTGGATTTCATATCAAACAATCAAGGGATGAAATGTTCAATAGCCAAACAAAATACACAAAGAAGTTAATGAGTTAATGAAAAGATTTGACATGGTATCTTCTAAACCTTTTGGTACTTTTGTGAGTCTCTCCATAAAACTTGATCTTGATGAATGAGGTAAGAAAATTGATGTCACTATGTATAGAGGTATGATAAGTAGTTTGCTTTATTTTAGTACAAATAGACTAAATATTATGTTCAATGTGAGTATGTGTGCAAGGTTTCAATCTAATCTTAAGGAATCACACTTGATTGCTGTTAAAAGAATCCTTAAATACCTTATAGGCATACCTCACATGGGTTTGTGATATCCTAAAGCAAACTTTTGCTATTTGGTAAGTTATTCAAACGCTAACTTCGCTAGAAGTAAAATGGACCGAAAGAGCACTAGTGGGCCATGTTAATTTCTTAGCCACTCTCTAGTTTTATGACACAATAAAAAGTAAAATAGTGTACTTTGTTAACTACTGAAGTGAAATATATAGTTGTCGATAGCTGCTGCACTCAACTCATTTGGATGAGATAATAATTATCAGACTATAATTCAAATTTTGAGAAAATTTTGATTAAGTGCTATAATACCAATGCCATTAACCTCACCAAAAATCCTATTATGCATTCAAGAAATGAACATATTAAGATAAGACATCATTTCATTAAAAATCATGTTCAAAGGGGAGACATTACCTTTGAATTTGTTCAAATCAATTTTTAACTTGTTGATATTTTTACAAAACCTCCTTATGAAAATTGATTTATGTTTATTAGAAGAGAATTGGGCATGTTGAATCCTTTGGAAAATGAGCTTTACTTGGTTTGATTCTTGTTAATTTTTATGGTTCCCAAGTAACTTCAATTGAATTCTCTATTTCAATTTAAATTATTTTGTTAATTTGTTTAAATGATACTAATTTAGGCATCAAAGAGGTCCCATAATTCTTTTTTGCAGGTTCATTGTTTTTCTCTGTTGACTCTTCATATTGTTCAATCAACTTTGTAGTTTAAGGATCCATGTTCATGTTCTCTTTTTGGGGAAATGCTGAATTTGGAGTTTTGGTGAATTTTGATGTCTTATGATTCAAACAGGGATTTCCAATTCTTTTTGCAATTCAAATCATCAAATTCTGCATACTTTTGGTTGCTTAATTGGGTGTTCAATTCTGATAGCAATTCAAATTAGTCAACCAACTCTAGCTTTGCAATACAAATCGATGTTAAGATTTTTAGTTATGCATTCAAGATCATGCTCACGATTCAAATTGCTTAAGCATTTTTAGGCTTAAAAATCTAATCACCAGTAGGGTATATATAGCATGCACACATATTTCAAACCAGTTTGTCACTTTCTTCTTAGGCCCTAGCCACCCTCTCTGAAAACTTACCACCTTCTCTTTAAATTTTATTCAAATTTCACCAATTAAATTCAAATATCTCTTCTCCAAAACACTTTTCTATCCTTTTCCCTTAAATCTAACTAATTAAATCTTACAATTTCTCCAAAATCCTAAAACCCCCCAAATTTTCCCAAATCACCCTCTCTCTCTCTCTCTCTCTTATCAAATCCAACATGACTAATGATTTTGCTGCTAGTTCAAAGAAGAGAAAAAAGGTAGTTGGTGATAAGAGAGCTTATCATATTGATGTTGCAATTGAGGAGCAAAAATTCTTCCCAAATGTAGAATCTCATAAGAGGCATGTGAAATGTAAAGAAAAAGCTATCTTTCTTATTAAATGTTAGGATAAGAGATTTCTTAAGGAAAGCCATCTTGAATTACATGATTTGTTAGAGAAATATAAGTTGTTGAACTTTGTATGTTATAGTGCTTCATGTTACCCTAGGCTAGTTAGAATGTTTTATGCTAACTTAGGCGTAGCCAATGGAAGGTTATTTGCATCCGTTATGAGGAAGGGTATAAATTTGGATATAGAGACCTTGTGCAATCTATTTAGTATGAAAGAAAGGTCATGTTTCATTATGAGCAAATGTGTGGAGGAGTATCAAAAGAAAAAGAAATCAAGATACTCTTTCCTGACATCGCTCCCATTATTACTATAAAAAAAATCATGATCACTGAATTATTAGTGGAAGATCGTTTCCTTCACTACACAATTGTCAAGACAATTCTTCCTTGCCATACAAACTCCACCAATACTATTGACGATGAAATTTTTTTTATGGGCCATGAAGAAAGGCCTAGAAATCAATATCTCATACCTTATCCTATCATACATGGGCACCTTCTTAATAAAGCCTAATCAAAGCTTCCTGCTCTATAGGATGACTCTCACCAAGATCTTTTCTCATTTTTGAGTTCCTCTATCATTAGAAAAGGATGTTGAAAATGTGGACAGCTCCACCTTGATGAATGAGAAGACCTTTCATCTAATACAAGTGAGATTTCTAAATAGGAGGTCAGTGAGGCAAGATGGCTCGTTATTTGGGAGGTCTACTGCTTTAAGTTTTGGCTCTAATTTTGGTTAGGATCTATGGACTTCTAGAATGAACCTTTAATATCCTAAGGTAATTTTAGCTTCAGCAAACTCAATTCTTTATGTCTATAGAATAATCTGACCAACAAACCATTGAAAAGTTCAATTCCATTAAAGTGAATATAAACATGGAGATTGGAGACCTTTATAATTGATTGAACATTGTAAGGGGACAACTAAATGAGATTCAAGATGCAATTGCTCTGGATGCTTATGATTTTTGGCTTTGTTTGACTTAGTGTTCTCTTAGCCCCTTGCCCTTATTAATCTTAATTTTAGTTTCTACTGAGTTATAATTTTGTTTGTTGGATACTTTCTGGATATTGATCCATTTTTTTTTATCATTTTCAATGTTATTCATGTCTTTAGTTGTTGGCTTTATCTTTTGCTTTATTTTTTTTAATATGCCAAAAGGGGTAGTATTATGTGTATTTTGGGATTTGAGTGATGCATGCCTATAGGGGGAGGATTGTTATCTTGAGGGGGAGCCTTGATTAATATTTCTTGTTGAATTGTGTTATAGGCTCGAAATGTATGTTTGATCCTTTTCTAACCACAAAAATGTTTGTCATCATAAAAAAGAAGGAGATTGTTATCCTTAGCCCCTATTTTTCTAAATTGAGCAAATTTATATTTTGATGACAACAAATAATTTTAGTTAAGCTGAATTGGTTTAATTTCAGTAGATCATTTGTGGATGGCCTTGTATTTTTGGTTAAAGACATAGATTAGCCATTGTTTAGAATATTTTGTAAAGGTTTAAACTTATTAGAATCTGTTCAAATTTTGAATTTTATTTTGGAAGGTCTACCTCTTGCTTTAATCAAAAAATTTTTGAAAAATTATACTAAAAACATTCCAATATTTTTCTAAATGACTTATCAAATTCCTTTAGCTTGGAATTGAAGTTTTGGATTGGTTTAAAATGGTTTAAATTGGTTTTGAAATGAATTTGCAAATTTTATTTTTCATTCTCCAAGTCTGTGATTTGAATCAAGTACTTTGAACTAATTTTGTGATCATGATCATGAGAACAAGACAATTATTCTTGTTTTACGATTCAAATTGGGATTTAACACTAGTCTTTTGCAAT
Source organism: Saraca asoca (assembly GCA_026873985.1). Lineage (NCBI taxonomy): Eukaryota > Viridiplantae > Streptophyta > Magnoliopsida > Fabales > Fabaceae > Saraca > Saraca asoca. The sequence goes on from JANHAO010010634.1 coordinate 15,273, forward strand.
TTTGATCACAAGCCTATCAAGACTAGTCGAATGTTTGCACCTTTTGGCGATTCAAATCAAAATTTGAACTATTTCTTGCGACTTGAATCAATGCCTTCTAAACTCTGTTTTTGCAATTTTAATCGTGATTTTGATCACAAGAATTTTTGAACTAATCGAAAGTTTGAATTTCTTAACGAGCAGAATCATATTTTACATTGTTTTTTTGCAATTTGAATTAATGCATTCAAATTTGAATGTCATGATTCTGATCACGATTTGAATCAAAATTTAGTTTTTGAATTCATGATCATGATTGCATATTTGAATTTTGCACATAACTACTAGTTTTTCAATGTGTGCTTTCACTTACTATAAATACCATTTCACAAATGTTCTCAAGGTAAAAACCCAACTCTTTAGAGGCAAACACTATCAAATTCATCTGTTCTTCAATTCTTTACATTATCTTTTATGTTTGAGCTAAATTTGATTGAATCTAATCATATAGAGCTTCATTTTGTATCTTGAACTGTTAAGTTCATGCCATTTATCTTGTATTCAATTCAAACACTACTGGGTTTCTAAAGATAGTCTTAGCTAGGGTAGAACAATGGTTAAGCTCTTTCTTTCTATTTTTTGAGTCAAGGCCTCAAAGGGATTATGGTTGTAGTTGTGGTTAAGCAATCATTGTATTCAGTTTCTTTAAATGCCAATTTAAACTTGGGAGTTTTTCTATTATAGTGGATTAAAGCTTAGTTGAGAGCTCAGAAATAGATGTATACCTTAGAAACAATTTTTTAAGGGGGAACCATTATAAATCAATATTTGAATCTCTTTATCCTTACTCCATTACTTTTTGCACTTATTTTATTTATATTCATTATTGTTCATAACCTTGTTGGATAGCTGATATTATGTTTACTGGTGTTTCTGATTTCTTTGTGATTAGACATTTCTTGTTTACAAGACATTTTGTTGTTTTTGCTAAAACTCAAAAGGAGTTTGAAGAAAATTGTTTTAAAATTGTAAAATGTTAAAACCAATTCAACTGCTCATGTTGGAATCCATAGCTACACCTTTTTCTTTCTGAAGCTTGGTTAATTCCTTTTTTCTTTCATTATTGTGTTCTTAAAGAGTTTGACTTAGGAATGAATTAGGGTTAATTCCCAGTGATTTTATATGTTAAATAAGGTCATATAATGTGCACATGTTTACACCATTTATGATTTGGATGGAAAATTATAAAGGGGATTGATTACACCAAATGCAAAGTTTAGACGTTAAATTGCTCCTTTCCAAATTTCAGAAGATTTTCTACACATTAAGTAAAGTACAAGGAGCTTATGTATATTTTAATCAAATATTAATAACTATAAGAGATCTTTTAGAAAACAAAAGGAAAAGTAACCAAGCACCCTTTATTACAAAATGTTCAGGGATATTCAATCCATTAGTTAGAATGTGGTTCATCCACTAAAATTAAAACAACTTAGTAAAATATTAGAAAATTAAAAGCTAATGTAAATATCTTTTCACTCCTATCAACTTTTCATTATTTTATCTCAGAGAATTCTATGGTACAAATATTTATTTTGATTACATAAGATATAATGTCACACTTGTCATAATCACATGCATCCTATCAAAAAAGATTCAATTTCAACTGTCTATAGAGGTGGAAGTGCTACTAGTGTGACATGTCTTCAACTTGGGGCACACATATTGATTATTGACAATCTCACCCATTTGACTCCATAGAAGTAGGAAGACTATTAACCCCCAGCCTCCAAAGATTCATCATCATATTGAAGATCATCATATTGAAGACTGTCAACCCCTAGCCTCCAAAGATTCATCATCATATTCCAAAATCAAGATCTAGCATGCTAAAATTTTTGAGATCATCATATTCCAAATCAAGATCTAGAAAACTAAAATTTTTTAGAATTTCTCCACAGTGGAATGCAAGATTCTTCCCCTTCACATAATGCAGTCGCTAATCATAACTCATTCAACTTAAATTGGAAATGGATTCTGAAAAGACTGATCGAGTGCCGAATCCAATCAAGATTAGAAAATTTATAAATCGAGCTACCTAAACTACTTGTAGTATAGGCAACACCGAGTTAGGCCCTTGGATCATTTTGGATGATGTCAATCACATTAAGAGCTAGAAATGACGGGGGGGGGGGGGGGGGTGGGTGGTAACATCATTAACAGATAAACAAAATGGATGAACGAAAAAAAAAAAAAAAAAACCAACCAGCCCA
>JANHAO010010635.1:0-17919 GCA_026873985.1 Saraca asoca
TATATATATATATATATATAGAGAGAGAGAGAGAGAGAGAGAGAGAGAGAGAGAGAGAGAGAGAGAGAGAGAGAGAGAGAGAGAAAATTATTTGATGTGATGAAATTATGAATTATTTGTTTTCAGCATATTATTATTGCAAAGGATAAAGAAATTGAGGTTCGGGATCCATTAAAAATCCCTTGATAATTTGATGGTGATTGTGAGAAATAAGGGTGAATTGTTGAATATATATATAAATATTTGGTGTGTGTATCTATTGGGATAATTGTGCTATTGTGATTATCATTAAAAATTTTCCTTGGATGTCAGTTGAGTGTATGATTAACTGCATATCAAATTTTCTTTTGTTTTATAATATATATATATATATATACACATACATATATATGGTTTTTATGGGATTATCTACTTATTAGGTTTCTATAAAACTCACTCCTCTTTTTCCATGTTTTTCAAAGCCCCAAGATTTTCCTACCATCCCTCCACCCTATATTGATACAGGATCTACTCTTGGATCAAGTAAGTCATTTCTTGTAGAGATTTAAGGTACAACTGGGGTGTAAAGTCTGAGAGTTTGTAGGATTGCATATGTATGTATATGATTGTTGAATGTCCAGTAGGATGTGCATTGTGTAATCTAGGTCATTGCATATTATTTTATTATTATACAGGTTGTGACAGGCGTGTAGCTATTGTGCTATATAGGCCTTGAAGCTAGGTGTCCAGAAAACAGGAGAAATTATGCTGGATTTTCATTAGAATTTTAATATATAAATATTTCATCCATGACTTTCTACGTCGGTTATATTTCATGGATCGGGGCATGACAAAAAGTCACAAAAACCACAATCACATCAATTCTTGTAGATTCAGGTATGCTTCTACATCTAGTATATTCTTTTTGATAATTGAACATGAAAAATCTGAGTTTTAGTAATAGATTTTATTATTATTTTTCACATAGATTAAAGTTTATTAATAGGGAATGCGTGTTTTAACTATAGGTTAATAAGTTCCGTAGACTTAAGCAATCATAAAGACATATAATTTTAATTTAAATAAAAGATTATATAAATTATTATATTTTCTCTTGTTTAAACAATTTGTGACCAGATAATTGTTAATTAAGAGAAAATACAAATTATTTCTTTTAAATTTGGAATAATTACATTTAATATTTACATATTATTAATTTTTATAATCAATTTCTTTTAACTTTGAAGTAGTAATTTAACGTTCATATAATTATTAATTTATATATATCAAGGGAAGCAAGAATTTTCTCTTTTGAGCACATAAAAATGACTCTAAAGAATGAAGTACAAGTTTTGAAAGGGGAGCTTAATAACTTGTGCGTGTTTATGGAAAAAAAAAAAAATTAAAGTTGCGGTGCGCATATAATTTTCATAAATTGAAAAAGAGCAAGTGAATTTTATATACAAAATTCATATATATTTTTTATACGTGAGAGTTATATACATATTATATATATACACTACATTTCCAAAAAAGAAAAAGAAAATAAAGCAACAAAATAAAAGACACAAAAATCAAGAAGGTTGTAAAATATAAATTTGAATTTTTTTCTCTTTATCATTTTTTTTATTGTATTAGGGAGTGACAGATATAGAATTTTTATGTATAATGAAGTTTAGAATCCTTCTTCAATATACAATGAAATTTATAAAAAAAATTGTATTTATTTCTCTTCAAACGTAATAAAAAATGATAAAAAATGAGATATTAAAATTCATAAAATATCTTATACAGAAAGGAATATGACCCCTTCAATTTATGATTTTAGAAAAGAAATAAATATAATTTTTTTTGTAGAAGTAAAAAGTTAAGAGGGTTAGATAGCACACAGAGCACATAGATTTTGGATTAATTTCCATTTTCATCGATCACCATATGAAAAAGGGGGAGGTTATGGAAGGAAGTCCTCCATTGTGTAACACGCGAGGATGTGTGATGTTATGCATGACGCACAAGAAAAAGCAAACCAATAACTAACTTCCATTTTTCATCTTTGGTGATCTTTTTCTTAAATCTCAATCTCAAGAAAGTTTTAAAGCTTTTTGCAGATTGACATTGAAGTTGGCATGATGTTAACAAATATTTTAAAAAAATTGCCCATGTGGGATTCAAAGTTTGCAAATTTGTACAATTTAATATATTGACCATTTATTTCACTTTTGAAAAGTAGATCCAGATTTTTAAAGAAAACACACTCTAGATATTTTTATCCTGCTTATGAAAATATGAAAAAAAAAATATAGACTTTATTTACTTTTGATGCTAGTCAAGTTCCGTTTATTTATCTTTGATTTAAATTTTAAAATGTCAAAAAGAATTAATTTATGATTTGTCATCAACATTTTGCTTATTCACGTAATTTTCCCATCTAAGACTAATGGAATTATTGTATAATTAAGCTTTTATAAATTATCATTTTGTTAGTTTGTCTATTTGTGATTTACATTGTTAAACACTTTATCTACTTAAAATGTGATAATTTTATCAATCTTGAATAGAAAAATTATACAAATGGACAATGCGTTACCAACCAAAATCATATATTAACTCTTTTTAACATTTTAAATCATATATGGGTATATATATTGAGCTTGATCTATACTACAAGTAGATGAATTATTTTTTCTAAAAATATTTATAATTAAGCATATTTTTAATTTTAATATAAAATTATGTTTAAAACTTAAAGAATTTATTAATGTGTTTAATTTTAATTCATTGTTAATATAAAATATTTTATATTATCAGTGAATAAGAAGATGTTATGCCATAAAAAAAATTTAAAGTAATTATAAGTTTTTACTATAATATAAAAAAATTTTAACAATTTTTTAATAATATGTCAATATATAAATTAATGATAGCGTAAAATTAATTTACATCAAATATGACAATGAATCAAATTAAATATTTATTTAATTACAAGTGATATGTGTCAAAATTGAATAATAATATTCTTATGACAAAAAAGAGAGGACTTGTGCATAGCCCACTAGCTAGCACATATTTGCAAGACTTCAGCACTCTAACGTTACAATATCTAAGACTCTAGTGCATTCAAAGGTGGGAAATCACATACAATAAGAGTAGTGCTAATACACGGTTTCCATTTTGCTTTGGAAAATCGTATTATATAATTGATATTATTGGATTGGTATTGTTCCCAATTAATTTTCAAATAGCAGTGCTATACATGTGTAATCACTAATAAGTTGTGCTGAATATGAGCTATAGCTTCAACTTACAACATAGCCACCTGTACGAAATTATCAAAACTTTTATGACCTTAATTTGTATCTTATTGTGGGATGTATTTTATTAGATTTGCTATCAAATTTGGTTTAGATTTATCGATTTGAAAATTAATTGGTCAGGAAAAAGTTACATATATATAATCAAATTCAATCATAACATATTCACTCTATGAAAAGATATGAATGTGACATATAATTACAAGAGTTTATTATAAAGAAATAAGAAATATGCAATATTATTTTGTGTATAATTAATATAAATATGATTATATCACTAGTGTATAAAATATAAATCCTAATTTGTAAAATTCTTCACTCTCACTTAAGATTATTGTTAATTAATTTAATTTTATAAATATTATTATTCAATGTTTATAATTTAATAATGTAAATTTAGCCAAAGGACAATTCTCACATTCACTAACCATAACTACTCACAATAAATGAGTTTCAATATACAATAAAACTCACTCATTGTGACTTGTGATGGGAGATATGTGATGAGCTTTGTTCTGATTCAATGCATCTTAACGGATTGTAGTTAGAAAGCTGAGGTTCAAGTTTAGCCTATCGTTCATTTTGTTTTCAAATTACTCTCTAGATGAAGACGTTAGACTAAAATTTGGAAAAATAAAAAGAAAGAAAAGTAGTGTGAAATTTGGTCCTATGATACAATCACACCTTGAATTGAATTCCAGGCTCCAACTAGGGTCCAATTACGTGCAAATTATTTTATATATTGCTATTGCCCCGCCTAAGTGGATCACCATGAGATTACCAATCCTGAAATCATGAATTTAAGGTGAGTCTCCATCTAAGTGCATATCTGAATAATTCATTCCTTCTAGGGAAATGAAAACGTGCACAAGTCGGTATATACGATTTTTAATGGTTTAATAATATTTGATATTATTTTTTAATTTTTTTCCCTTCAATTAGGGGTAATAATTATATTCAAATATAATAAATTTTATCCGAATTGATAAATATTTATTCAACGAGTCAAATTTAAATTAGACTTATTACTTAATAATTTGTATTTAGATATAAGTATTATATATGCAATAAATCTCAATTTTCTTTTTAGTATTGCATTAGACCCACTTAAATAATATTATCAATTATCAATCAATTATTATTAATAGAAAATAATTTTATATTTTTCTTTTTCAACTAATAAAATTATAATTATATTTTTTCAATTTAAAATGAGTTGGATTCAGGTTTTTGGATCAGACTTTATCAATTCTTTAACAGATTCGAATTTTTAACAGGTCTAGAGTGATGAATTCAGGTTGAGTTCATCTAAACCCACTTCATTGCCATCACTATTTTCAGGACATTATCCATGCCTATTAAATCACTTGTTAATCAAGGATAACTTACCCCACTTGCTTGCAACTGCAATTTGATCATCTTACACTGAATAATTATAGAGTCAAAGAACGTGATGAACTTGACAACAAGTAATGCAGATATTACCATTAAAATGAAGGAAATCAAGCTCTTCCATTCTTTTTGCGCATACTATTCTGTTGATAATTATGCGCGTTAGTTAGCACTTGAGATTATATGATGAGCTTTGTTCTGATTCAATGCATCTTAACAGATTGTAGTTTGAAAGCTGAGGTTCGAGTCTAACCCATCATTCATTTTGTTTTCAAATTGCTCTCTAGATGAAGACGTTGGACTAAAATTTGGACAAAAAAAAACAAAGAAAAGTAGTGTGAAACTTAGTCATATGATACAATCACACTTTGAATTGAATTCCAGGCTCCAACTAGGGTCCAATTACGTGCAAATTATTTTATATATTGCTATTGCCCTGCCTAGGTGGATCACCATGAGACTACCAATCCTGAAATCACGAAAACATGCACAAGTCGGCATACTTGATTTTTAGCGGTGTAATAATATTTGATATTATTTTTAAATTTTTTTCCCCAATTAAGGATAATAATTATATTTCAATCTAATCAATCTTATTCGAATCTATGAATATGTAATGAATCTCAATTTTTTTAATATTGCATTAGACCCGCTCAAATAATATCATCAATTATAAATCAATTATTATTAATAAAAAATAATTTTATATTTTTTAATGAAAAAATCATAATTATATTTTTTAATTTAAAATGAGTTTAAAATAGGTTGTATCCAGATCTTTGGGCCAAACCTTATCAAATCTTTAAGGGATTTGAATTTAACAGAGTCTAGAGTGATGGATCCGGGTCGAGTCCATCCAGACCCACTTCTTTGCCATCACTATTTTCAGGACATTACCCATTCCTATTGGATAACTTACCCCACTTACTTGCAACTGCAATTTGATCATCTTACACTGAATAATTATATAGTCAAAGAATCTGATGAAATTGACAAAAGGTAATGCAGATCTTACTAGTAAAATGAAGGAAATCAAGCTCTTTCATTCTTTTTGCACACATTATTCTGTTGATAATTATGTGTGTTAGTTAGCACACAATGAGTAAAGCTATACCATGATTAACCGAGTCTTCGAACTTTATTACCTTACAAATTCAACATGACATTACATGAATACCATCATAACAATTTACTGGCAGTCTTGCTCTAAACAATAGATGACATCAGATATATACAACCAGGCAGATTTGATATCTCTATATTATTATGAGCAAGAAAGACAACAATCTTGATCAATTATTCTAATAGCTGAGGCAAATTATGATGTTTGCCAGCAAAGGTTCCACCAAAGATAATAGCTCCAAAATCTACTTATTTGATACAAATCTTGCATGCAATGGCATGTAGTGCGGCACAACTGCAAATATTGTCACATATGGGCACCCTATAATGGAATCATTCAACAAAGGTATGATAAAGAGGTGCCACTTTGAAACCAAAGTAAGGATTTCATTTACCCAGAAAACAAACAATGTGTGCAACCCCCAATTATACACAAATTTTGCGAGTCTTAAAATTTTCACACTCGTTATTGACAGATTATTAAACCTCTGCCTGCCCATATGAATGGGAAATGAGGCGATTAAGTTGTACGAAGAGCAATGCTTTGTTCTAAACATGAGTATCCTTTTAAGCTAATTACTTTGATCTTCCTTCCTTTGGTTTAAGCATTACATAGATAAATTTAGGATCGTATGTAAATGCTTTACGGCATGTCTTCAGAAGCACAATAAGGCCGTTTGCTTTGGAGCTTTCGTTCACGGGGGAATAGAGACAGAATTATGGGGTTTTTTAAATCTTAGATTGTAATTGTCTTGTTAGAAGACATCTTTCCAAAAAAAATCTTTCATTTGTTCATAATTATAATTATAAAAATTTAAAATTATAAAAAATATTTTATTTATTCGATATTACACGTGAGAACCTATAATAGAGATAAAATTTCAAGATCAGAGTTATCTAGGTGACTTTGCAAATTTCACTTTGATTCAAATTTTCAGAACTTGTTTTAGGGGGCAAAAATGGCTTCAAGTCCCCAAGGCAGAGCCACTAAAACTAACAATTTCTCTCTTTAATTTGAGAAAGACTTGGACAAACGAATTTCATGCATTGCAGCCTAAGAATTTCACTATTCTGAGCATTGTCCTTCATATAATCACAAACTTCTAAATATTCTCCTCAGCCAACAGACTTTGCGGTTACAACTGAGTAGTCAGCACTTGAAATTCCAGGCATCTCATAAAAATAGCTGCATAACATCATTACAAGTTACGACAAACCAAAAAATGTTTCCATTGATTATTAGGCACCAAAGTATATGTATCTAGATATTATAAGAAATCTGCAGCCTCTTGGAAAGCTTATGGTGGTGTACTTCTCCATAAAACTAGACTACTGGTTTGGAGACCAACGTTATATGAGCACAAAGCATCGATCCTTCTCAGTTGTCTTGTCCTCACATTGTTGCCAAAAAGAAAAGCTGTCAAAGTGGGTATATAGCTTTAATGATCTTCATCCACCTATACGGCAAAAAACCCCGAAAAAATTTCATAGCCATAGTTAGGAGCTTCAATTTGGTGATACAAAGTCCATTTTCCTGACTGGATGTCCAAAATGTGTATGTCACAACCATTTTCCTGAAAAGTTATGAAAGAGAGACAATCCCGCATCCTTAAATATTGTGGATTCAGTCGATGTCCTGGTGGATTAGGGAAAATGCTGAAAGTTTCCTTATCAACGTCCAATGCAATCACTCTGTGCTCTGTGATCCAGTAGAGATAACAGCCTCCAGTGTAGATCGGAGTGCATTTAAATTCATAATCCCCAGATTCTGTATTAAATTTTTTTCATGAATCATCTATTCCGAGTCTTAGCACATACCAATTGCAAACAGGAACTCCAGACCGCTTTGGGATATCGGTAGCAAACAACTTGAATTCCAGAGTGTGAGGAACATGTGCTATAGCGCATGTAGGATACATCAGCTTACATCCGAGTAAATTCTGGTATTTTGCAAGGTAACAGGGTTTGCAACACAAAGAGCTCCTGTAGCGCATTGATAAAACAATGATAAGCCATCACAACTATTCAAAAATGGTCCCGGACAACGAGGATTCAATTCAGTAACTGCAAATATTCAAAAATCCTCCGTCAAAGGCTAGACGGTGATGGTGACGGTAAATGTGTCTTTTTTCATTTCAAATTCAGTTTTTGCTTTGTGTTTCGGTACTCTGAAGTTTGTCTTCTCATCCCCTACATAATCGGTAAACACAAGACACTGTTCGAGTCCCAGATCTCTCAGTTCTCCCACCGACTTGCAATCTTGCTCTCGGGAATTTTTAATCGAGCAACAGGCACGCAGAAATATAGGTATTAATTGGGTAACTTTGTACTACTAATAGGTCTGTTTTATTGGTAACTACTGCAAAAATATTTGTTGTTTTGACATATTAGCATTTGGTACCAAATTTGAATTATCGGTGGCTATTTACGGTTCAATTTTCAATATGTTAAGTTAGTTGACGGCTGCACTTTATCTAGTGAATTGCAATCTTGATCTACAATTTGTGTGAATTGAGATTATTTTGGGCAGACATGGTCACCATAATGTTCATTAGGTGTTGGGATATTAATCTTTGTTCTCATCTACTTAGCTGATCTTGTGTGTTGTCCTTGAGTGTTGTTGGATTGAGGTCCTTTTTATCGCTATGACATTTCATACGGGTTTAAGGAAAGGTTTCTTGCCCAACAAATTATTTCTTGCTTGTGAGAAAGAGAATTGTGTGACTATGGAAGGAGACCCTAAGAAGCTTTATATTTCCAGTGGTCAAAATCAAGAAAAGAAAAAGTTTAATCGGTTGAAAAAAGAGAAAGAATTGAAATAACTATAACTTGATGAATTTGTATATGACAACAATTTGGATATTGGAGGCTATTTGGACAACCGTTTTTCTTTTTATAGATCTAGCAACCTTAGAGGGATATTGTTATGATGAACTAAATCAAATTCAAGCTTGGGCTGCAATCAATTATCTTTGGATGGTTTGTTCACTGATATCTTGGCTAGTGTGATCAAAAGCAAGTATCATCAGCACATGATTAGTGAGATAGAAGCTAACAAGGGAAAGATATCAGCATTAAAAGCAATTGAACTAGAGGATCAAAATCAGGCAATGGCTTCTCAAATTATTAAGTTACAGGCAGTTATTCATCAGTTGCAGAATAAAGTTAACAATTTAGAAGCCTAACAATTAAAGCTTAAAGAACGAATGCAATTGTTGGAACAACCTCAATAGCCTAGGGTAGAACCTTGTGCCATCATTTTGGAACGAATTCATCAAATTTGATTTCTACAAAATGGTTCGGAGGTTTTATGCCATCACCTATAGGTCATTCCCTCCTAGTTCTTTTCAAGAAGGAAAAAGTGATGTGGGTTTCTTCCAATTGTAGCTAGGTTGGACATGTGTATCAAACCTTACAATGATAAAGGTTTTACTGATAATCTTCAGCATTGTCCCTTTGATTTTCAAAGTCTTTTTGAACCCTAATCATATGGTAGTTTAGGTTGTCCTACTCAGACCAATCCTGTAATGCAGACTCCCTTGTTGCTATCAACTATTACTAAGTTGCAGCCTTCCATCGTGGACACTGAACACAATTCCCCATGCTCTCAAAAAGTTTAATACAATTGAAAGTATTGAAGTTATTTAGGAAACTACTCATTCTACCACTTCCAGCTATATCCAACAAGTCAATCCACTAGTAATCTTGGGGTCCACTTTCAAGCGACCTATGCACCTTCTTCCTACCAAGAAAGCTATCAAAATTTCCTCTTAACACTACAAGTTGTATCTTTAAGAATTCTCACCTCGTCAAGTAAAGTGTAAGAACACTTTTCAAGGAAAACACTTTAATATGATTTTGTCAAAACTATATGTCTAGCACCTAGTTTTCCCATCATATTTTGCTCACCACAAAGAAGGCCAAGCACATTTTTAGGATGTTATCTCTTTTAGGGATCAAATTGTCATACATCAAGGTCAACCACTAGGAGGTTTGTGTCATAATAATCAATGTGATTTGTTTCCATCCTTGTGTTAGGTTTTTCTTTTTGTAGGTCTAGTAGCTTTCTAGTTGCTTTTTGTTGCTAATTTGTACAGTTTAAGTTTGTCTGTTCTTTCTATGTAACTATTTCTTTAGTAACGGAGAGAAAAAACTTCTTAAAAAAGAATATTTTTTTTGACTACATGTGAATAACTTTGTTTTATTTGACTTGACTGTAAATAAGAGTATATTGAAGTAAGACAGGAAGAGATTGCAACATAATTCTCCTTTTTGTTGTTAGATAAACAATGAATTGCATAATTCATGCTTTTTCTTTTTCATATATTAGGATTTGATGGATACCTCAGTCATTTTTAAAAAACACAAATTTAACACATTCCAATATTTTTAGTGGAATTAATTCAAATTTGTAACTCATTTTTGTTTCCTTAAACATATACATAGAAGTATGATTCTAAATTATGGTTGTGGTTATGCTACATTAGCAAAATTACAAATAAATATGATAAAATATAATTGTTGCAATATGATCCACAACATTAATATTATGTGCAATATTGTGGTTGTGGATTGTAATTTAAACCTTGTACGTATGGAAGTGATCACATCATTAGCATTAACCAACACACTACTTTGCTTGAAGCTTAATGTATAGTTTCTTGAAATACAATATAGATCTATCCTATCATTCATCTTTTTTAAAGGGATGATTAAAATGAAGACTAGATAATTAGGGCATGGAGCTTGATTTTGATAATGGAAACTAATTAATTCTAAACATTCAGGTCACTTAAATAAGTAATGAAATACTTTAGTTTTTAAAAAAAACCAAAATGTAAAGATAACAAGAACAAGATGTTTTTTATATTGCAAAAATCAACTTTTTCTTGAGTAATAAAGTATTTATTTATACAGTATAATAAAAACTAAATTGTAGAAAAATCTAAATAAAAAATCGAACTGCAGAAAAATCTACTATATGTTAAGCATATCAGTAAAGTGCCTAAACAATAGCATAATGTGATAACCACAATCCTAACACTCACTTTGACTTCATTATCTCCTAAAAATAGAACAAAGAAAATAGATTCTATTAGCAACTTTATAGATATTGCCAATTAACATTCCTTCTAGACTTTGAAGCTGCATATTTCAAGCCTTTGCCTCAAGAATTCAAATCTAACCTTAGGAAGTGCCTTTTTTAGGATGTTAGTACTTTGATTTTCTATTTTGCAATAAATTAATTGCATATCTCCTTCTTTTTGTACTTCTCTTAGAAGATAAAACTTTATCTTAAAGTGTTTTGTTTTACCAGGGAACATTGGATTATTGGCAATTGAAATTATAATTTGGTTGTCCACAAATATCTGTGTGCTTTCTTCTATATCCATATGCAAATCTGTCATGAGTTTCCGGATCCAAAGGGCTTAATTAAGAGCAGTAGTTGCTACATATTCAACTTCTGTTGTGGATTGAGCTATGACTTCTCGTTTTTTAAAATACTATGAGAAAATTCTAGAACTAAGGCTAAAATAGTAACCTGAGGTGCTTCTCATATCGTTAACACATCTAGCCCAATTATTATCAAAATAACCATGGAAACTAAAATTTTTAACTTGACTGAACCTTATTCCATAATCAACTGTGCCCTTAACATATCTAAGAATTCCTTTTTGCTACTTGAAAATGAATTTCACTAGCACAGTGCATGTACCTTGATAGAAAACTCATTGCATAGTACATTTGGCTTGCATTTTTCCATGTTGAACTTCTAGAAGACTTCCTTTGCATATTTTTACTGACATACAAATATATCATTTTGCTTTGTTGTACTTGCATACCAAGGAAGAATCTTATCTTCCAAAGGTCTGTCATTTCAAAGACATCTTTCATTTCTTCTTTACACTTATCAATCCCCTCATTACTACTTCTTATATCAAGCAGATAATCAACATATAGAGATACCATAAGCATTTCATTATCAACTTTCTTGATATATAAAGTAAATTCACTCAAACTTTTTTCAAAGTTTAATTTTACTAAGTGTGCACCGATTCTGCTATACCAAGACCTTGGTGCTTATTTTAAACCATATAGGGCTTTTTCAGTTGATATACCTTCTCCTTTTTCCTTGAATGACAAATCCTTCAGGTTGTTCTAAGAAAATTTCTTCCTCTAAGTATCCATTCAAAAAAGTTGACTTAACATCCATTTGATGTATAACCCAGCCTTTTTGTGTAGCAAGGGCCAATAACATTCTTATGGTATCTAGCTTGGCAATTGGGGAAAAAGTTTTAAAGAAATTTACCCTAACCATCTGGCCATATCCCTGACAACAAGCCTTGCTTGATATTTGTTCACAGAAACATCAAGTTTGAGTTTAATCTTGTAAACCCGTTTGACTCCTATAGCTTTCTTATGTTTAGGTTTATCCACCAACTCTCATGTCTGGTTCTTTTTAATCATCTTGAGCTCCTTTTTTATTACAACTATCCATTTCTGATTAGTTGCAACTTCTTCATATCCTATAGGCTCCATCCATATCATTATTCTCCCTTTGAAACTCAAGCTTCTTATCATTCTCTTAACTCCAGGTGTCTAATTCAAGGAATTAGACATCCCTGTTAACAATCACTTTGTTGCTTTATGGTAACTAGATCATGTGGGAAACTGAGCTATAGCTAACAAAAATCCCAGGTTATGCTTTCTTGTCCAATTTTTCTCTCTTAACCTAAGGAATATAAGAGAAGCACAGATAACCAAATCTTTTTAGATTAAGCAACTTTGGTTTGTAGCTATACTATGCTTAAAATGAAATCCTTTTCTATAAAGCTTTTGTTGGCAATCTATTTTGCAGAAAGACTGCTATGTTCGCATCCTCAGCCCAGAATTTCTTTGGCAGCCTTTGTCATGAAGCAAGCACCTAGTCATTCCCATAATCGTCTTGTTTTTCCATTCCATAACACCATTTTGTTAAGGAGTCCAAGGTGCAGTCAATAGATGTTTAACATCTACATCTTCACAAAATTTGTTAAATTTTTTAGAGGTATATCCAATTCCATAATCAGACTTGATCACTTGCATTTTGCACCCACTTTAAGTTTCCACTTAAGTTTTAAACTTCTAAAAGATGTCGCAACCTCAGATTTAAGCTTCATAAGATAAATCCAGAACATTTTTGTGTGATCATCAATGAAAGCAATATAATACTTACTGCCATTCAATGATGGTATTTTTATAGGTCTTCCCACATTTGTATGTATTAATAGACACCTCTATATAGCCTTCTAGGCTTTGTTTTGTGGGAAAAAAAGAGCATTGTCTACTTCCCATACTAACAAGCAGCACATGTAAGAAGCTCTTCCTTTAATTTAGGCAAGCCTTCCACAAGATTGTTTTTCTTCATGAAAAGTATAGCAGCATGATGGAAATGCCGCAATCTCTTGTGCCAAAGCACTGCATTGCTATCTTCTTTGTGTATTATAGCATGCTCCTCTTTTATCAAATCCAAGGCAAAGCTTTTTCTTTTCATTTGAACTCTAAACATTTCTCTACTTTCTACATCTTTAATCATATAGTTTTTGTCTTCAAATAACACCTTATAGCCTTTTTCCAACAACTGGGCAACATTCAAAAGGTTTCGATTAATTTCAGGAACATATAAACATCAAAAATTAATTTCAAACTTGTGTGACTTTCAATTGCCACTGTTCCTTTGCCTTTCACTACAATGTATGCTCCATTTCCAATTTTGAATTTAAAGATGCAAATTTTGCCAAGCTCCCTGAATAGCTCTCGATCATATGTCATGTGGTTTATACAACCACTGTCTATAAGCTAGCTTTCTGTGGAGCTGTTGGTGGTAAAGCATGATACCACAAACAATTACTCCTCTTAAGGTTGATCCTCAGCAACCTTGGCTTCTCCTTGTTGCTTCTGAGACTTGCATATTATTTCCATGTGCCTTAATGGACCACACTTGTGACATCTTGCATCTAGCCTCCATTAACACATTTTTTGTGGATGATTAGTTTTTTTTGCAGTAGGAACAAGGCAGAAAGATTTGAGTGTTTTTACTTTGGTTATTGTTTTTTTATTTCCAAAGCCTCTGAGTTTGTTGTTATTCTCTTTTTTTTTTCTTGTTCTTACCACCATTGTTGCTCTATGATTTGGCTTGAAAAGTTCCCTCCACAGATCCTTCCTACCTCATTAGCCTTCTTTGTTCCTATTTCAGTGGTGTATACAACAATTTTGCTAAGGTATTGCTTGACAAATCTTTTGAGTTTTCCAAAGATGCAATTATAGTCTCAAACTTTTCAAGAATTGTAACTCGGATCTTTTGAACTATTCTAGAATAAAAAAAATTAGTACTAAGGAGTTTTACTTTGTTGACAATACCAAGAAGTTTGTCAAAGTATTACTTGATTGTTTCTGATTCTTTCATCTTCTGCATCTCAAATCTTGGATCAAATTCAGTATTTGCATCCTTTTAACCCTTTCATTTCCTTCATATTCTTACTTCAAGAAATCCCAAATTTCCAAGACTATTTTTAATGTCATTATTCTGGTAAAAATGGTGGGTGAAGGTGAGATAGCTATAAATAAGGTTGCTCTTGCTTTTGATTATCTTTACTTTCTCTCCTTATGAGTTGTGATTTGTATAAGGGTTGGGTTGTCTAGTAGGGGTGGAACTTCATATTCTTGTTGAGCAGCTTCCCACATATCATTGGCATCAAGATAGGCTTCCATTCTAACAGCCTAAATTTGATAATTTGTTCCATCAAACATTGCAGTAGTAGTGAATGAAGGTTTTGAATTCATTCTAAATAGGTTGTGTGTTTTTTTTTTTTTTGGTGCAGAGATAGGTGATAAGTGTTTAGAAATTGTGTTTGGGTCACTCAATCTCACAGGTCCCTCAAAATGTTGCTTTGATACCAATTTGTTGATTATTTAGAAAACCAAAATGCAAAGATAATAAGAATAAAATATTTTCGAAATTGTAGAAATCTATTTTTTATTGAACAATAAAGAATCTATTTATACATCATAATGAAAATTGAATTACAGAAAAATTTGAATAAAAATTTAAATTACAAAAAATCTATTATATGTTAAACATATCAGTTAAGTGCCTAAAACATAGTATAAACATGGTGGTTATAATCCTAACAATCATTTTAGTTTTTTCATCTCTTAAAAAATAGAATAAAGAAAACAAATTCTGTCGTGAGTAATGCCAATCGACATATACATAGGATTTGGAAGCTTGAAAGATCTTTTTCCCAAATAGTCTCCTTGAAGATCACTCCATTGATCTCCCACGTTGCCCCATATTCTCTAACCTTCTCCTTCTATCTGCTTCCTTATCACTGACTTGTATCTCACTGCACTTTGCCTTTTGTATTCTGAACTCCTACAAATATTATTAATCACGTCATAATTACTAACTAATCTCAGTTAATTAATGCTACTTACCATTAACCAAAATATCACAAGAAATTGAAGAGGCTGTTACTTTGACTATATAGCTGGTAATTGAATCGAAAGTGCATATTGTCATCAGAATCAAATCATGGCTACATACTGAGCAAGCATGCATGGACGTTGACTTGGACAATATCCAAAAAAGCAGGCAATCGCATAGCGTACGTTGTGATTCGTAGGAAAAAAACACATTCATACGGACTAAGTTTGTTGAAATTTAAAGTTCTTTCTTTGTGGTCTCACACTGGAATATGATGACAGGCAACGAAAAATGTTATGAATAAATATGTTTAATGACACGACTTTGCTTGTAGGATATAGCCGACATGACTAGCAATATATATACTTTTCCTATCATTTCATCATAGTTTAAGCATTTTTCCAATCCAATTATACTTTTCCTTAAGTAAATGTATAATAATGCTAAATATTTGTTTATTTTTTCATGTTTGATATTTATCTCTTTCATAATCAATTGTAAATATAAAGTAATTGATGTAAATGGATACCTAATAACGGTAATTCTTATACAGAGATAAAAATAAAGTGTTTGATGAGAATAAAGTTTAATATCTTTGCATAATATTAATGATTTAACGAGTAAGTTTTCTAATAAAAGAGAAATTGAGCATGGCTGAATATTATACACACAGAAAAGTAAAAGGAGGACTGGGTTAAGTGCATCTGATTGATGCTTTTATGCAACAAAGAGTTAACTTTCCAAAAAGCAAAAAGAAAACAATGTTTCTTGGAAGTCACTTGGGTCAACCAAATTAATGGAATCTCCTTGAGACCTTTAATTACGCCACATGTTTTGTCCTATGTCTGATCTACCCATCCAGAAGATACACTTTTGATGCCGTACAAAACACCACAACTCCTTTGATTGTAAAACATAACTTCTTATTATAGTTTAGGGCTTGTGATCAAATTTAACAGGTAAATGTATTTGGATTTGGATAAAACTTAGCACCAAAATCAAGTATAAACAGAAGATCATATAGCGTGAATTTGAATAAAAAAACTCACAAATTATTTTTTGATTTTTTCATGTTTTGAGAGCGTTTATATAATTTTGACTAAGGTAATTTGTTTAGTGTGAGTAAATAAATACATGATTGTAGTCCTTGAATTTTCATCTTCACATCGATCTATTGTGACAACCCTTAGGAGTTAAGAGAAAAATCCTTATGTCAACACATAAAAAGTATGCCTACTCTTACTATTTAGGCTTTTATTTAAAATACTCTTTAGGGACATCGAGGCACCTACCTATGGGATCAAGTGTGTGGCCTTAAGCATCCCCTACACACTCAGAAGTCTGTATCAAGGTTTTTAAATGTGAATAAAGAAGTAGCCCCTCTCCAATTGAAATATTATTTCATAGCATTTATTTACTTTTGGTTGCATACATCTGTATTGATTCAAATTGCATGAACACATCATGATTGTCTATGTGAATGCCTTGGTTGCCTTTATATGCGATTTGGTTGCTATATGCTTAGTGATTTGTACTTATAGTTGACTCAATATGCTATAAATTGTGGGTATTACCCGTTCTTTTTGAAACTTAGATGGTGTATGATCGATTGGCTAGTTTATTCTCAGGTACTAATTGATTAAGTGTAGAGCAAAAAGTCTAAGCATTGCACATTTTGACAATCAAGTTGCTAGACCATAACAGTTTGGTATCAGAGCGTGATTGAGACCATGCTTCTTTGTTTTCTGTTGCACCCTGTTGATACACCATTACATCGAAGAAAATGACATCCGCTGAACGTTTTAATGAAATTGATATAGCAATTGGGAATCTCGAAGGAATAACCGAGGCTATAAGAAATTTGGAAAATGAAGAGATCCATGAACTCTTTCGAAAGGCCAAGAATTAGGAATCTCTCAAGCATCGAGTCTCAAATCTCGAAGGCAGCATGGAAATTAAAGGCACGAGAACTAGTGAATCTCCATAATTCGATGAACAGCTTGTTACAATTGAGAACAATCAGAAGGATTTGGGAGATGCTATGAAAGATCTTACAACGAGATGAAGGATGTAGTAGTTGTAAGTTTGATAGGTGCCCTAGGGCCAATTTGATTGAGCTCTATTGTATCTATAACTGTACATTCTGTTGATTTGATAATAAAAGATTGTAAATTCATCTTACATTGCATTTATGATTATATGCATATTAAAGATGAAGCCCATGATGAGAAGTTATCTCATTTAATATATCTTGTAAAGGTTATGGGATTGTGTGAGAGATTATTAATGATATAAACTTCTGCACTAAAATGACACTAGTCAAGATCTGATAAGTGAGCATTATTAGATCTGTTGAGACTAGACGATGGGGTGTTTCTCATATTATGAGCAGCCGACTTCACAGGCTGAGATGTAAGTGAGTTACATATGAACGTACATGTGGACACGACTCAGCTAGTTTGGAGAAACATAACTGACAATCATGATCTTATCTGACCCATATGGAGATACTGTATGGAGCTACGTCAACAGTTCATCTCCGGTGGTGATCGTATGACTGATCTTTTGACTTGAGATTGAGGGATGTCTTTTACATGAAAGGTTATACTTTGATCAAGTCAAACGTGACTCTAGTCATGAGGAACAATA
>JANHAO010010636.1:0-17535 GCA_026873985.1 Saraca asoca
ACCCGGTGTTGCTCTATGCTACAAGTAGAGTAGAGTAATTTCGGTTTATAAATTACTAATTCGATGTGCCTCGACATTCGCATCACAACCCTCAATCCAGTAGAGGCGTGGAGACACTGAAAATAAACTCGATATCCAATTGAGCTACGAGCTCACTGAGGCGTAGAGACACTTAAAATAAACTCATTATCCAACTATGACCCTCGGTCCAGTTGAGGCATAGAGACGCTTAAAATAAACTTGATATCCAGTTAAGTTGCGGGCTCGCTGAGGCGTGGAGATGCTAAAAAAAAAACTTATTATCCAACTGCTACCCTTGATCCAGTTGAGGTGTGGAAACACTCAAAATAAACTTATGTTTCCAGTTGAGTTGCAGGCTCACTGAGGCATGAAGATGCTCAAAATAAACTCATTATCCAACTGCGACCCTCGGTCCAGTTGAGGCGTAGAGACACTCAAAATAAAATCACTTCTCAGGCAACTAAGTTGCTATAGCTCACGAATTATAGCTCTCATGTGACCAAAATCGTAGGTCCCATGCGACTGGATGATTGCAACTCTTGTGCAATCAAGTGCTTACAGCTCTTATGCAACCTAAATGTTCGTAGCTTTCACATGATCTGCTTATATACCAGTTATCACTTAAGATACTTTAACACGCAGAATCATTGTTTAGGCAGTGTGACCGATTGGTCCCTTGAATGTTTCATTTTATTCTGGCTCATCGAATTTCATGATTGTTATCTATATATGGAAAATTTGAAGAGCAGTACCCAAGAATGACAGAAAAGTTCATTCATTGGAAAGCCTCAACAAGGTACATTTGCATCAAGAAAATCAAAATGCAAGTTAATCTAGCCTAATACTGGAAGAAAGATTGACACTCTGGGAAAGGACCCAATTTGCAAAAGGGCCAGCGAACACACTTGATTTCAACTCTTTCCCTTGCCACCCTTCTTGGTTTAGAACTGCTTTCCAGCTCTCTACCCAGTACAGAAGATTCAAAGAAAGAAGACTGGAGCCACTGGAAAGGATCATCCCCTTGGCATCACCAGGAGGAAATAATCCGAGGTCTACGTGAGATCTTTCCCCCTCCTCAAAGAAGGATTACTCTTGAAGGCTTTTATGCAGCAAACCATGCACACCTCACTGAAAAGATGGAACACTGGAGGTATAGGGGGCTCATTTGAGGTTCCTATCGGACTTCTCTATGTAGGAAGAAGGAAGACTTCCTCTATCTTAAATAAGAGCTGTTCTTGTCTCATTGAAGAATCCAGAAGAACTCCTAACCACTTTCATTTATTGCCTCAGAAGAAAACAAGGCGGACGCATCAACAGATATGAGACACATATAATGGAAAGAATGGTCTGGAACAGACGAAACGATAGGTTGACTAGAAACCTTGACTGCACAAAGTAGGCCCTTTGCTGGCAAGATTGTTCAACTCCCAGCCCACAAAGCGAGCTAAGAGTTAGGGGCTTATATTATATGTGATTTTTGACCTCACAAAGCAGAATAAAAGCTAAGTCCAAGAAGACCAACTCATTGAGGATGAGGACACTAAGTCGCGGCATGCATATTCAATGACTAATTTTGGGCAAGCAATGACCCCAGGCCAAAGGTTCTGGTTCGTGAGGTATGGCCTCCAGCTAGAAACTTGCTGAGCGAGAGACAAGCTTATGTCACGCTTAACAGACAAGGGTTCCATCCACAGAAAGCAACCTGTAGAAGCTGATTTGTAAAAGTTCATTCTATCTTGTACAATAAATGCTTAATGTAATAGATTTACAACATGTAAAGTTACTATTGCAACCTACCAACCTCTATAAATAGGAGGAGGAGGATCCCTTGTAGAGAAGGCTAAAATAGATATATTGAAGCTCTGTAAAATTCTCTCCAAAGTAATAACACTGCCGTGGACGTAAGATTTGGTATTGCCCAGATTTGGATGAACCACATTAAAAGTTCTGTGTTTTCTACTATTTCTCTTCCTTTTCTCGCTTTCTGCCTCATATTTGCTGCATCAGTAACCAAATTACAGTTTGAGTCCCAGAAGAACCTCTTCAGTTGCCTAGATTCTAGCAAAACTAAAATCCATCATTAACATGGTGTAAAGTCTTTGTCTCTTTATTTCATTAGCACAAAAAAAAAGTACAATCAAATTATAGTAAAAAAAAATTGTAGCAACGATATTAAAATGAAATTTTATGATTACAATGTTATTATATAAGTATGCAAGAATAAAGTAGATACACTATATGTATATCCGGGCGTTTGATGGCAATATTGTATTTGCTTATATGACTCTTGTTTACTTATCTAACATTTGTACAATAAAAAAACTCATGAAAACACATGTTCTATATTTGTTACAATTTTTTACTATAATTTGATTTTGTAGCTGTAAGAATTTAGTTTGAGCATATTACTACAACTTTTTTATTTATTTTAATAATACCTCTTTAATTTTTATATTATAAATATATTTCTAAAATATTTTATTTACAACACACTATCATTTGATATTCTAAAATAATTAAAAAAAATTGCAAAATGTCACTTAGAATTGCATTATGTCATACATAAAAAATATTTTGAAATAAAATATTAATAAAGTTAATGCTTTCTTGATGTTATCTCAAAATAAAAGTATGACTTTAAAATAAAAACATGTCTATATTATTAATTGTAAATTTTCAAATAACATATATAATTGGTATCTAAATCATAAAAGAATTAATTTTAAAACAGAACCACATAAAAGAAATATTTTAATTTTAATTTAATATTTTTTTTACTCAAATAGACTTTTAGCATATTAATGATTTGAGAATTTTTATTTAATGCATTAATTGATAGAGATAGTATGTTACATGTAGTTTAAAATTGTGTAAAATGAATTGATTTCATCCTTTAAATTTTAATAAGATTAATAGTTTAGATTTGATGTAAGTCATTTAAACTTACATGATGTCAGCAGATGCCTGCTTACAATTTTAATTAGATTAGAAATAAATAAATAAGTCATTATTAATCTATCCCATATATGACCTGATCCATATCCATCCTTTTAAACCCTAGTTTAGATAATATTTTGATGTAATTGTTTTTAATTGTGTTGGTTTTATCTTGAAGTATTATGCACCTAGAGACCCATGGAACTCGAGTAAAGATTACTGGTGGAAGTACTTAATATTTTAATGGCGTACTTAATCTGGAGTTTTTAGTGTCTAAAAGCCTTTTCCTTTATTTGTAGTTTTGTTAACGTTTGCTGTATGAAAATCAGCATACATTTTTTTTTAATGAAAATAAACATATAAGCTATAGACTGTACCATTGGCAACGTATATCAGCTTCACTGTCATGCAAAGAACAAAGGGCTGGTCAGTGATAAATTTGGACCAATTCATGTAAATTTGATTCTATGCTCAAGTTGTAAGAAATATACAACACAAAATCTTCAATCACATTAAAAGTGTTCATATGACTATAAGTCAACACAAGACACTTTTGAATGTATGTTTATTCCATCAAATTTACATTTTGCATGATTATAAGAAATCAAGGGGCAAAAAGTCTAGAAAAAGAATTAAACTACAAATGAATTACATGAGAGGTAGAAACTTCAATCACATCAGCTAACAACAAAAAATTGAACTCAATAGGAGGAGTATTGAAAATAATCAAATTTAAATCTTAAGAAAGACTAAATGAAGCGACCCAATCAATACACTGATTTCCTTCGCTATAAGTATGAGTGACACTGACCTGCGAATTTGTCACAAGTCTACCTTGAGAACTAGTTCGGTAGGCAAATATACTTGATTTTGGATGAAACTTGGTATAAAAATCAAGTATGAAGGGGAGGCCTTATGGTTGAAATTTGAGAGCAAATGCACTTGTAAATTATTTGTCCGAAATTTTTTCTATTTTAGGGATATTTGTGTTTTTTTAGCATTGATCATTTTTCCAATACGAGTAGAAAAGTATATGGTTACGATCCTTGCAATTTTATCTTCGCATCCCTATGAAATGGCACATTAGAAACCTTAGGAGTTAGGAGAAAAGTCTTTACATCAACTTGAAAAAAATATATTTACTCTTTTCATTTGGACTTTGGCTTAGAATGCTTTTTAAGGGGGTATGTTTGGTGACCTGGGGTGGGCACTGTGTCTCAAGCTAGGGATCAGAGTGTGGAGCTTAGATACTCTTCATACATACTCAAAACTATGTAATGAGGCATATCTTAATAAAATAGAGTTGTCCCTCTCTTTATTTTTAAAAAGTTCTTTCTTGATATGTATTAAAGGCTTCTTGTGTGGCACATTCTTCGAGACTTGATATGCGCTAATACTTTAACTACATACTTATGTTTGTTTGGGAACATGTTGTGCGTGGGATTTTAGTTATATAAGTGACAAAATTCTCAATGCCTTGATTATCTATTCAATTGTGGCTCAAATTTATTAGAAGGTTAGCATATTGGCTAAGAATTGGTGACATGCGCTACACAGTTTTAGCTAAAGAGCTACTAGCTCATAACAGTTGGTATCAAAGCTCAGTTGTGCTAGAGAGAGCAGATCGTGAGGGCCATGAATGGGGTAGATTCAACTAGTTGAAAGCAAATGAGGCTTGTGAGTGAAGTGAGCACTAGTCAAACTAGCAAAGATATGCTGCTAAGAACTTAACTAAGAGAGGTGCAAGAGGTTGGAGTAATTTGAAGGCTAATGTGCAAGATATTGCATTCAAGGGAATGTTAATGATGCATCCAGTGTGAGCATGTGTAGAAGTTGGTGGATTTGTTGTACAATACAAGACATTAATTATGCACTTATTCATAGTAGGCAGTCAAGGGAATGCAAAATCACTTAAGAGAGTGAGAGAATTGATAGCTTATTTAAAGGGAATAAGCCCCGAGAGAGTGGCCACAACAGATAGTTAACACATCTTACAGGATGGCACATCTATTGTGATGTGTTAAATAGGTGAATCTTATTTGAGGAGTTCAAAATCATGTCAAAGGGCATGAATTTTACTCAAAGTAGTAAACCCAAAGGGGATAGAGATAATCCAAGAGGGATCCATTGTGCACTATTTATGGATATAAGGAGTGAGCTACAACACTAAACCATAAGATTCAAGATGAGATACTAGAGGAGCTAGCACATTATAGTCACATGACAAGCAACAATGATACCTGTATAGTAAGCTAGAGCTACATAGTCACTAAGTAGAGTAGCGATAATGACCTCTAGCATAGTAGACTAGATAATATAGTCGTAAGACAAACTTTGCAGCAATAACCATGAGATTCATAATTGCTCGTGCACAAGCTAGGTGAAACTTGATCTAGAGTGGAGAGTGTTCGATGCTCAACCCCCATCAAAGCCATTGATGTGGGAGAGCCATCAAGAGGATACACTCGAGAGAGTCTTCAGAAGGATATTGCTCAAGAAATGCCAAGAGAAAGGGCACTAATCAGTGAAGAAATTGCTATGAGAGCAATGATACTAGCAAGTGGCTATAAGGGTCATGAGAAAGGAGCCAATATAAACTTTGAAGAGATAACAATTAAGTGAATAAACCTAGGAGGAGTTGTGAGGACCATAGTGTTAGATAACATTAACTTTGAAAAGACTATAATGGTAGAGAGATACCACTAGGGTGTCAATTTATAGAGGGTTAGGAGGATCCGATTGAGTGTGAAAGTTGTGTAGTGAAAGTCAAGCAAAGTATAGGACTTGCAAGCAAGCCATGTTTTGTAAGTAAGATATAGGACTTGCGTATGAATAAGATATGAGATTTGCATCTTTCACATCAATGGTATAGGACATTGGATGTGTGACTATCTATTTGTAGACGTCCAAAATACCAAGTAAGCGCACAAGTTATAGAGGTAGCACATACTTAAGCTATAGAGGTAGCAAGTCAAATCGAGAGCTGTACGAGATAATGTGTATGCAAGTTGTAAAGGTATTACAAAGGTAATAACCTGAATGCTATGGAGGTATTGGGACAGGTGAAGTTGTAAATGCAATAGAGCTAGGAGAACTATGGGGATAGTGACACATGAGTTTGTATTGAGATAACAAAGTTAAGTCCACAGCGATAGAACATAAAGTCTAAGAAGCTAGCAATGCTGAAAACACTAAAGTTGCAGAGGCAACTACCCAAAGATTGTAGGGGAAGCAAATATGCAATAGTGCAAGTTTAAGGAGATAAAGTTGAGAGGAAGTCAATGGAGGAGCTGAGGAATAGTAGACTGATGACCATCCTAAAAGCTATACCAAGTTGAGGGTTGTTATTCATCAAAGCCTCTTGAATGATGTTAGCTAAAAGAGAGAAGCAGAACAACTGAGAAGAAGTTCAAGTGGAATAGGCTGAAAACTCACATGAAGATTCGAGAAGCTAGCACTTAAAAGGAGAAACCTTCATGGAAGCTATGTCAAATTATAATGTCAATGAGGATATTGATATTTAAAGTAGGAGAGAATGTCACAAGACACCCTTGTGAACTAGTCATGCTCAATTTTGGATGAAACTTAGCGTAAAAACCAAGCATGAAGAGGAGGCCTTATGGTTCAAATTTGGGAGCGAATGCACTTCTAGATCATTTTTCTAAATTTTTCTCATTTTGGGGGTATTTATATCCTTTTAGCATCAATCATTTGTCCAGTATGAGTAAAAAAGTATATGATTGAGATCCTTGCATTTTTATCTTCGCTTTTATATGAAATGGCACATTAGAACCCTTAGGAGCTAAGAGAAAAATCCTTATGTCAACTTGAAAAACGTATGTTTACTCTTATAGTTTAGGCTTTGGCTTAAATACTCTTTAAGGGGGTGTGTCCAGTGACTCAGGGTGGGCATTATGGCTCAAGTTAGAGATCAAAGTGTGGAATTTAGATACTCTATCTACACACTCGAAAAATATATGTTGACATGTGGTGCATGGGATTTTGGTTATATGGATGACAAAATTCTTAATACTCTAATTATCTATCTAAGTGTCATTTGAATTTATTAGAAGGTTAGCATATTAGCCAAGAGTTGATGACATGTGCCATATGGTTTCGGTTAGAGAGCTACTGGCCCTTGACACAATCCCAAGGAAACATTCTTTGACATTAGTCAAGTAATGAGCGAAACTTTAGATTAGAAACATTATCACTACGAAGAGCTTCCACTAAAGCCTTAGAGTCTGATTACAAGATAACCATTTTATAGCCCGTATTCTGAACTAAATTAGAGCTTCCAAAGCACCCCAAAGTTCATCAATAAAAGAATTACAACTTTCTAAATTCTTGACAAAACCACCTAGCCAAGCTCCACTAGCATTTTGAACAAGCCCGCCATAATTAGAAATGAAAGGATTGGATCTAGCAGTACCATCAAAATTTACCTTCACCCAATCCTGCATAAGTGGAATCTAGCTAGTATTAATAGAACTGGGACTCAGAGAAGAATCCAAATTCTTTATGAAAGCTATAGAATGACAAATATCTTGAACATAATTCATGATAATGCATTTTGGCTATTAAGGTAAGATAAAGAAAGACTAAAAAATACTTGTATTTCTCTAATCTCAAATATACTATATCGTTACACCCCAAATAAGAGACCATTCAATAAAATCAAATGAGCCCAAACAAATAGTAAGATTTGTATAAACCCAATCATAAAAGTCCAAGTTGAAAAAGTGGGTACGATTGTTAGCCGCAAGAAGTAAAAAGCATACATTTTTAGCTCTTATGCAATGTCAAAGAACATGTAGCACATCTTCTTGAAAGTGGTTACAATGAGAACATGAAGGATTACTAATTCTACACTTACTCCTTTCACTATTAGTAAGCAAACCATTATTAAAAACACGTCAGATAAAAAACTTAAACATTTAGGACCTTGCCAAGTCTAAATATGTTTCCAAACCACATCTTGAACAACACATTTATTTTCCCTGATCAAATTGTATGCATCTTTAACAAAAAAAAAAAACCTCTCTTATTTGTTTTCCATTGCAAAATATCAGAACCAACTTGAGATGAAAGAGACAAGATAACATAGAATTTAATAGCAATATCATTGGGAAGGAATTGATTAATGAGATCCAAATTCCAAAAATCATCATCATATATAAAATGAGATACTGTGTAATCATGCATAAAAAAAAAGGGGAAGCAATCACAAATTCTTTAGAAATAAATCTTCAAACCAAGCATCATCCTAGAAATTCATAGATTTTCCATCACCAATACTCCAAGATAAATCACTCTAGACATAATATCACACATGTCATAAACTTTTCCAGAGAACAGAGTCAGAGTTTCTTACCTCGATATTTTTAGTCCAATCCTCCCCTTTTGCATACTTATTTTTCAAGACCTGAGCCTAAAGATAAGAGGAGCCATCACAAAGCTTCCAAACAAATTTCATTAAGCAAGCAGCATTTATGTCACACAAGTCTTTAAAACCTAAACCTCCAAAAAGTTTCAGTTGACACATTTTATCCCAAAAAATCATATAGATTTTCCTGTCATTAAAATCATGGTCTTAAATAAAGGAGTGTTGATAACGCTTAATATTTTGTAAAGTAGCAATGAGAGTTGACGAAACCTACATGGTGTACACAGGAAGAGTACTAATAATATGTTGACATCAAATTTTAGTTCTGATCCAAACTCCGACCAACAGGGGATTCTTTTGGGATCTCAAGCTATTAACTAGTTCTCAAACAAGAAATCAGCAGAATAAGCAAGGAGGGAAGGAAGAGCTATATGGAAACACAAGGTTTTTAATGTGATTCGGCCAAATCCAGATGGTACCGGACCCTAAGTCTACGGTAGTGTATTGATCAGAAAATAGTTTTACAGAGTTTTAGTATTCAGGCATCTCTCTCTCTTACAATTCATCTCCTTCCTATATTTATAGAGGAAAGGAAGTTACAATTGTAATTTTACATGCAGTAAATCTATTACATCAGTATTTAATGTACAAGACTTGAATAGACAGACTAAATCCTGAAATCTAACTGTTGCAGATTGCCTCCTACAGGTAGGCCCCATGTGTCTGCTAGGTAGAGTGTGATTTTGATCCTCTGTCTAGCGAGCTCTTGGGTCACAGATCGCATCTCACTAACTAGATTCCTCAGTATTAGGAAGTGTCAGTTCCTTCATGATGATGAGGTCAAGCTCGCTTTATCAAGGACGAGCTTGAGCTAAGGAGGTTGTTCTGCGTCACGAACTGGTGACATAGTGCTCTAAGTGCTTTTTGAGCTAGGTATTTGTCGTGCTTGGGCCGTTTACTAACCCTTCAAACATGATTCAGATTTCTCATATAACATAAGCCCCCAACTCTTAGCTCGCTTTGCGGGCTGGGAGTTGAGACTTTTTGATTGCCATTTAGTCAAAATTTTCTCCAAAAGTGTCATTTCATCTATTATAGGCTGTGCTTTCTATGGCACATGTCCGATGATTGCTGGTGAGTCATCCTTAACCTTTCTTAAGACAATAAATGATGGTGGTTAGGGGATATGAATCTGGACTCTTCGGTGCAGCCAAACTTAGCTCTATTTAAGGGAGGGGGAACCCCTTCTGCCTCTATACTGCACAAACAATGAAGATTCCAAATAAACCTCCATTACTTCTGGTGTTTTAGCTCTCCACCGAGGCGTGTATGGTTTGCTGCATAGGGAGTTTAGAAGATTTGGCTTCTCCGATAACATGGAGGGATCTCATATGGATCTCGGATTACGTCTTCTCAGCATCGCCGGGAGGTGATTATTTAGCTGGCCAAGTTCCTGGCACTTCTTGATTTGCTTCCTTCATGAATCAGAATAGGAGTTGGAGGATGGAAAAAATAAGGAGCAGTTGTGCTGCCATTGGGGAAGCAGTGGAAGGAAAAATTTGAGGATCTCGGTGGGCCCACGGGTTCCAATAAGCTAGGGTGCATCCCTTCTCCTTGGAAGAAAATTAGATATAATTTTTCCCTTTGTATTTTTGGCTTTTTGATGTAGTTTTACCTCGTTGAGGCTTTTTAATGAATAAGATTTCCTTTTGCGATCTTAATATATTGCCTTTATTTTTTGCACATCCGCAATAATGCAAACTTTTGTAGCTTGCGATGATAAGCTTAGATAGCCAATCGGCCTAACATTTTTGAACACAACAGACAACGTTCCTTATACATATTGTGTAAACCATCTGCATAAGAACTATACATAATTAGAAGGTTGCAAGAGAGCTGCGAATAATTGATCGCATGCGAGCTACGAGTCAAAGTAGTATTATTTTGCCTTAGGCAAATAATCAGGTCGTCAATTCCTTATGCTTCAGCAAGCATGTATCTATGCTAGCGCTGAGTGTTTAAGAGTGCCTCCGCACCTCAGTGAGCACACAGTTACGCTAGCAAAGTGAGTTTATTTTGAGCATCTCCACGCCTCAGCAAGCACGCAGCTACGCTAGTTAAGTGAGTTTATTTTGAGCATCTCTATGCCTCAGTGAGCACGCAGCTATGCTAGTTAACTGAGTTTATTTTGAGCGTCTCTATGCCTCAGTGAGCACAGAGTTCATCTCCAAAACGAGCTCTGGGGGGCCCCATCCGGACCAAAGGTCGCAATTGGCACAAAGTTACCTAAGAGATTCCAAAGAGCTGACTGCATGCAAGCTATGAAAAATGTAGACACTTGATAGCAGAGGGCAGAATAAAGAGATCGGTCTAATCAGATAGCTTCAAACAAAGCAAAAGAAAGTATTTACATTCATTCTTTTTAGGGTACATTATCAATATATGACTTGAGCTGAGCCCTCTAGTTCTTGGCCATCATTTCGCTGGGAGAACTGGGGCTACTGCTCCACAGGTCGTGCCATGTATTCCCTTAAACGACCCCTTCTGATCAGGTTTTCAATTGCATCCCTGAGAGCCCGATAATTCGAAGTGTCGTGGCCAACTTCATTATGATAGGCACAGAACTCTTCATGGTTTCTTCACCTATAAGGGATTTTGGAAGGCACGGGCATCCCAAAGTTTTCTTTGTCCCTTTCCGTCACGTAAATCCTATCTTGGGAGTCTGACAGGATGCTGTACTGCTTGTGGTGGCTCGAATGCTGAGGTCACTCACCTCCAGGCCTTTTGGACCTCTTTGTGGTTCCTCCGGGAGAGTGGTCATCATGGTCTATATCACATTTCTTCTTGCCATGGGGGGAGTCGGCCTTTTCACTCTTCTTATCAAGTTTTTCCATGCCGAAGGTCTCTTCCCATTTGACCTGCTTAGCCACTTACTCGTAGAACTTGGTGAGATCCTTAATTGGGGACTTATACAAAATTTTGTATAACTTTCCATCTTTGCGGAGTCTCATAGAGATTGTTACTAGTATGGTTTCTTCATATGGATTCTCCACTGAATTGGCTTTGCACCTGAATCTAGCAATATAGTCCTTTAGAGACTCATGCTTGTACTGAAAGACCATGGCGAGATGACAAGAGGGTATAAGTTATCTTTTTAGTGCTATTGACTGATGAATTTCTATTGGTAGTCTTCCCAACTACCAATTGAGCGAGCGGGGAGGCTTCTAAACCAAGCTCTAGATACATCTCCCAATGTAGCTGGAAACACTCGACACTTGATCAAAGGATCGATTGTTTGTAAGTCGATCTGAACATCAAAGGCGTCTAGATGATCATATGGGTCAGAGTCCCTATTGTACAGGAAAATTGCGGGGACCTTAAGCTTAAGAGGGAGAGCTCAAGTCTCTCGATCTCCTCTGAGAATGGTGACCGTACTTCGTAGCAAGCTCGATCACTAAGAGTTCGAAGACACTTCTCCAGCTGGGTATTTTCTGAAATAACTCCCTAACTAATGGGTCTCGTGCCTCGAATTTCTAGTTGGGGGATTGCTGAAGCCTTTGATCTTCATGGTCAAGAGTGGTTGCGACTTGGAACTCGCCCTTGCGAGCAATGAGTTGGGGAATTCCCTAGGTTGGAATTGCCCGAACATCTAACTTCTTTCTGCTGGAGAACATTCATAGGTGTTGTGGCTTCGGCCTACCTCTACATGCCTTGTACTAATACTGTAACTGCTTTGGTGAGTTCTCCCATCATGTTTTCCAATCTTTCCTAACGTTGGAACCAAATCTGCACTCCATTGGTGCCGTTGGCAGTGGCAGTTGGTTGAACAGAACTGGCTGGGGGGAAGCCAGTGGTTGCATCGATGACGAGAGCAGTGGATGAGTCCGTTGTTAAGACATACCCTTCTAGAGGGTTGAGATATGCATTAGAAGCTCTGGTGGCTTTTCTCTTGGCCATTGTGGCAAGAAACGAAATAAAACAGGTGAGATTCCCACAGATGGCACCAAAATGTTGACATCAGATTTTGGTTCTGATTCAAACTCTGGCCAACAGGGGATTCTTTTGGGATTTCAAGCTATTAACTGGTTCTCAAACAGGAAATCAGCAGAATAAGCAAGGAGGAAAGGAAGAGCAACAGGGAAACACAAGGTTTTTAATATGGTTTGGCCAAATCTGGACAGTACCGGACCCTACATCCACGGTAGTGTATTGATTAAAAAATAGTTTTACAGAGTTTTGGTATTCAGGCATCTCTCTCTCTTACAATTCATCTCCTTCCTGTATTTATAGAGGAGATGAGGTTACAATTGTAATTTTATATGCAGTAAATCTATTACATCAGTATTTAATATACAAGACTTGAACAGACAGACTAAATCTTGAAATTCGGCTATTGCAGATTACCTCCTGCAGGTGGGTCCCATGTGTCTACCGGGCAGAGTGTGATTTTGATCCTCTGTCTAGTGAGCTCTCGGGTTGTAGATCGCATCTCGCTAGCTAGATTCCTCGATATGGGGAAGTGTCAGTTCCTTCGCGATGATGAGGTCAAGCTCGCTCTGTCAGGGATGAGCTCGATTGAGGAGGTTGCTCTGCAACATGAACTAGTGACATAGCGCTCTGAGTGCTCTTTGTGCTGGGTATTCATTGTGCTTGGGCCATTTACTAACCTTTCAAACATGATCTGGATTTCTCATATAACATAATAGAATTAATCAAAACCATTTGACTACTCATTGAGAGACATCTAGATTTTTAGTCAATTAACTTATCTTGAACCTTCTTCACAATATAACCAAAAATATTTTTAGTAATCTGTTTGTAGGTTAAAGGAATCCTCAAATACATACCAAGATCCACTGTAGGAGGGAAACCACAATGATGGACTATTTTATCATTCAAATCAGCTTTCATATTTCTGGAGAAAAAGATATTTGTTTTTGCCTCATGCACTTTCTAACCCGAAGCCATCTTGAAAGAATGAAAACATTAAGAACCATCTCAATTTGACTTTCAAAAGCTTTTCCAAATAAAAGAGGATCATTTGCAAATATAAGATGAAAAATTATAGGACTAGAACAACCATCTCTCATTGGGACCCATTTTTTTATTTTCAATAGCATCACAAATCAAATGAGATAATTTGTCCATACAAAGAACAAGTGTGTAAGGGGACAAAGGGTCATTTTGTCTCACTCCTCCATAAGGCAAAAACTCCTCAGTACAATTTCCATTCCAAAGAACATTGAAAGAAGTGGAAGAAATGCATTTCATAATGATTTGAAGAATGGAATTTGACGGGAGAACTTTTCGAATAAAATCCTAATTTAGACAATCATAAACTTTCTCTAAATCAATCTTGATAGCAAAGAAACCTTTTCTACTTCTCATTTTTTATATCAAATGAATAATCTCCTGAGCAATTATAATGTTGTCCTCAATGCATCTTCCTAAAACAAACTAGCCTAAAAAGGAATTAGATCACACAACACGGACTTAAATCTATAAGACATTATACAGAGATTTTTCAACCTTAAGAATGAGACAAATCAGAGTCTTATTAATATCTTGGATATCACAGCCATTAAAGATGTCCTTCACAAAACTACAAACTTTGTCACCCATTATTCCCCAATTCTTTTGATAGAAAGTAGCAGGAAAATCTTCATCTCCTGGGATCTCCTGGGACTTTGGTGTCACCCATAGACAATATAGCTCTATGAATCTCAACATTCACAACTAGAGGAGATAATTTATCATTCTGAGTAGAACTAAGAATAAGGAACCCCATTTTTGTTGCAACAAAACATCTCGAATCATCCTTTGAACAAAACATATTTTTGAAGAAAGTTCTTACAAGAAAAATCAACTCTTCTTTTTTATCCACCCATCTACCATCAGAATTTCCTAACATGTTGACTTGATTTCAACTTCTTCTAGTTACTATTTTAGCATGATAATAACAAGTATTTCTATCTCCTTGATCAATCCATATAGCTTGGGATTTCTAATGCAACAACATTTCCCTCCTTTTGATATTCATAAAAAGTGCAAAATACAAATAACCTCTTAAAGTAAGGCTTAATGTTATATAACTCCCGTAAAGTTTTAAATTCTATAAATAACTTCTCTGAAATTTTTTAAAAAAATTGGAAATGTTAAAACCCTAGTTAAAAAAAAAAAGACACATGAGCCACTCATGACTCTCTTTATCTATTTTAGCATGAATTTTATCTAATTTATGGATAAATTTTCTTCTAAACTAAATTGCTATCGACGTGATTAAGTCTTTAATGCCTTTAAGGCATGACTAAAAGCAAACCATTTGAGTAAATTATTGCAAAAGTTTGGCCCAGCTGCATTTGAGAGGTAACATATGTGTTTTTTTTTTCTCATTACTATTTTAAGTTTATTGCACTAAAAAATCAATTAAAAGGACTCACAGGTGACTCATCTTCCTTTTCTTGCTTCTTTTAATTATAATTTCAAGGTTTGTAGTTTTTTACTCACATAATTTTTTAACACATTTTCAAGTATTTAATCAAAATTCTATATATCTAAGTTAACTTTTATTAATTATATAATATAGAAATTATGTGAAAAAAATGGCATGATAAACCAACATATAATAATATTGTGATTCTTATTTAAAAATTTTATAAAAAAATTCATGTAATGTAATGAAATGATTAATTAAGTAGATAATAGGTATTAATTTCAAGTTTTGTATAATTTAAGATTTTGATTTCTAAGTTTTCAAAGTTAGTGAGGCAAAATTCAATTATTCCAAAGTTGAATGAGGTATTTTACATTTTTCCCTAAAACTCTAGATGATTTTATATTAAAAAAATATAGAAAAAAGTTGTAAAAATATAAAAAAAATTCAAAAAATTCTTAAGTTACAAGTGAATACAAATTTTTATTGAGTGTACATAATAGAAAAACCTTGTTATTTTCAAAGAGTGAATATCTAAGATATATTTTGTTTATATATGCAGCTTAAAATCATATAAACATGTAACCTTCATATATTTACTAAAAGAAGTTAAAAGATAAATCCATGCAAATGAAAAAGTCTTCCTTACTGATAATGCATGGATCGCTTATTTAATTTTGATTTACTATTTTGTAATTGGGGATGGCAGTCGCTCTGAATTTGGGGTTCCACAGAATTTGGGGATCCGGAGGGAAGGGATGAAGAGATTTTTTGTCATGTGAAAATTGGAATGGGAAAAAAATTTACCCTATTCTAAATTTTGGAGATGGAGCAAAAATTTGTCCTACCCTATCACATCCTGTCTTACCTCGTTGTTTAAAAAAACATTATTTTAATGTTTATTTTATAATATGTAACATATTTTAAATAAAAATACTTAAATATTTTTAAATTAAATAGTTATGAATTTATTATATTTTATATGCATAAAATATCAAAAATATTTATATAGCAAGAGAGCATCTTCATTTGAGATAAAAAATTTAAAATGATTATTAATTATATGTAAATTTAGAATTTTATTTACTTGTATTTGGAATTATCTAGTGATTAATCATAAATTTATAGCACTTAATTTTAATATTTATATTTTTATTATTCCTCAAAATTTTACCAGGAGCTTTGATGCCCCCATGAGACATGTGAATGAAGCAGATTTTGTTTTCAATAATGGGACATGGGACAAGTGCATATTTTATTCCTAATAATGTCCTGTCCCATTATCATCCCTATTTGTAATGAGATAATTATTTATACAAATAAATTAATCATAAATGGGTGCAAGACTCAAACATTGTATCTGTTTGATTATAGATTTTTATTAAGATTTATAATAAATTTAAGAAATTAATCTAAACAACTTCATTAAAATAAATCAAAAAATTATCTTACTATGTAAGAACCGGAAAATAACAGTAATCGATGCTATTGCACATGTCAATATTTAAGAATTATCAAGAATTGTTATTCAATCATTTGTATCAAATTGTGAGAGTAAAATTTATGGAGTATTTGTTTATGCCCGTGATAGGTGATATTACTCGCTTGATTTTGTACATGTTTTAAGTTGACGAGGATTTTAGATTGATTGTTGCCTCAAATGGTGGAGAATCTATGGATCATCTCTGATTTGGATATTTTTACTATACATTGAATAATGTATAAGTTGAAAATGTTTTATTTATAAAACTTTATGTATGGTTGGCAAATAATTATTTCAAATTACATTTTACAATTTTAGCAGCATTTTATTTTCCTTTCGTACATACTAGTTATTCCATTTTTAATAATATTTGTGCAAATGTATGAATTATATGTATGAAAAAATAAGTATGAGAAGTGTGCCTTTAAATTTAAAACTACTTAAAAAATTATTTAATTGTTAGATAAAAAATTAAAAAATAAAATTAATATAATTATAATTTTTTACTTAAATAATATATTTTCTTTTCATAACTCATACTCGTGCATTTATTCATGGAGAAATATAATTTGGAAAATATTTCAAACCCTTATTGTTTCCCTTTCTCCTTTTAAGTGGCTCCAGCAATTCAATTGTGGGTGGAATGTCACCTATGGGTGTAAGATAAGATTTTGAACCCGACAAGAAAAGCCAGCCGACTCATCCTTACAACCACCTCCATGAACATCCAATAAGCACAAAAGCAAATTCCATCCCAATAAAATTTCAAATGTAAAAAAATACATTTTTATTAACATCAATTATAAAAATATTTTAAAATAAATAAAATAAAATAATAAAAAAATATTTTAAAATAAGTAAATAAATAAATAAAATAGTAAAAAAGAGCGAGTAAGTGAGTAAGTGATGGTCTACAGATTAGTTGATCCATCACGACTTTAATGATGATGACAACATATAATTGCACCGGCGTCAATTTAAATCTTCTAGAAGCTTTTGATACAAAGAATAAGAAAGCTTTCTTTTCATCCCCTACTTTGATTATGCTTAGGATTAAGATCGTGACAGTTGAAAATGATAGCAGCCTTTTTTCTTTTATTATTATTATTATTTCTCTCTCTTCTGTTAGGAGTTATTTACATTGTTGTTCTCACTCAAGTCTGGGACCCGGATCCGCTGCAGTTGGAATACTGCTGCAGTCGGTGCAGTCCAATCTGAGCCGTTCGATCTTCGATCCGACGGCTCAGATCGTAACTTATAAAAAGATTATTTTAT
>JANHAO010010637.1:0-17525 GCA_026873985.1 Saraca asoca
GAATTCTATTATTTGACAAATAAATGTTTAAATTCTTATTATTAATGTGAAATTTAAATTCAGTCTAATTTATATTAAAATATATGAATTTATTATAAATTATTCTTATAGCAGATTAATAGATACAAAAAAAATTAGAGCAGGAAAAAATGAAAAAAAAACTGGAAGTTGCATTAAGCAATGGTTTTTTTTTTTAAAAAAAATGCAAAAATCACTGTTAAATGCAACTAAAACTATCCTAAAAAATAATTTTCAAAAAAAATTACAAAAAACGGCCATTAAGTGCATCCAAAACCATCATGAAAATTAATTTTTCTAATAAATTTTAGGAGAAATAACCATTAAGTGTATCCAAAACTATTACAAAAATCTATTTTTTAAAGAATCTCAAGAAAAACTACTGCTAAATACATTAAAAACCACCATGGAATTCACCTTTTTTTAAAAAAAAAAATGCTAAAACTGTTGCTATAGATACAAATAACCACCGCTAAAAACAATATGTTTTTAAAATTTTACTCAAGTAACCTCCATCAAATTCATGAAAAACTATCACTAAATATAGAATTTTTTTTGAATATTGGAACCATCACTAAGTCCACAAAAAATCGCCACTATGTTTACAATGGGATCAACACCGTTGCAATCATAACCACCTCTAAATTTTAAATGATTGCTACTTATTATACTTTTCTAGCAATTAGCAAAAACTACTGCTAAATATTTCCTGACCTATATAGCTACTGCTAAATGCAAAAAAAAAAAAACCGCTAAATACATTTTTTTTTGTGTTAACACATTGAATATGATATAATGCTTAACAGATGAATGTGCATAGCTATTGTAGCACTCACTTGTTATTATCAAAACTCATCATGTTGAACCTTGAGACTAACATTTATGGCTTGTATTCTTCTTTCCACTAGAAAGTTTTAAGGCTTTGTTGTATCCAAGATAAATATCTTCCACATTTTAAGGGATATTATAGTCAAGATACTATAGTTATCAATGCACCTCAAAGTCATTCTTATTTAATTTCTTGTCTTATATTTTGTGATTTTCCTATCAAAATTTCTTGTCTCTAATGGCTCAAAATCATTTGTCTTTGATTTGCACAGTGAGAATGAGTTAAAATTATGGTGCTCTAGATTTGGAGTAAGCATCACATAATTCTCCATGAAATTAAGTTAATAAAAATGAAAGGAACTAGTATTAACTTACACACGCCAATTAGTTTCGATGAATTAGTATAACAATTCAACATTGTCTAACTATTAGCCATTAGAATGATAAGTCCACATCTTCCTGAATTACTTCCCTCCCATTATGCCTTCAAACTGAACAATTTGTAATATATATATATATATATAATGAGCAAATAAATATTCTTATTTCATTGGAGGAGTAATAGACACAAAAAATTGAAAGGAAAAGACATGTGGATCTTTCCAAAATGTAGCCTATGTGAGTTAAGTTTGGATTAGATTGTGTCATACATATAGATGACAAGAATAATGCGAAAACAACAATGATACACTTGAATAATTCAAATTTGCTTCTATTTTCTATTTGTTGCCTATCACGCATTTTGGTTTTTGAACCTGTAGGCCTCTTACCATTCTATAGCTTAACTCAAAGAACATATTCATAAAGATAGGTTCTAGATGCCATCTTTCAAAGTTTTCTAATCCACACCCAAAGGGAATTAGAATAACTATGATAGCTTATCCAAATGGTAAAGATCTCTAAGTCTCTTGTCGAGTCACGATCAATATGTTCTTCATGATGGTCTATGGTAAGTCCCCTTTCCTTCCATTCTATAATAAAGTTATCATAATTAGGTCTGCACATGTGATTCTAGTCCTTTGTATTTCCCTAGGTAGCATAATATTGATTATGAAGTAGTATAAGACTTGGGAGTTTAGTGGCAGCTCTTCCAAACTAATGTGGTTTGGAATGTGGAATTCACTTTTACTCATATCGCAGTTCCTAAAGTACATCAGTCAGGTTCCATTAACAAGACATCTAAATAGCATTTGAAGCAAATAAGTGGTTGTGGTAATCTTAGTTCCATATACATAAGTGATTAGGACTGAAGGATTGACTGATTCTTTAATGAGGTTTGCATAAAAGTATCTGATGGCTTATATATAAAAGGTGAGGAACAATTCATAAACTTTAGCCATAATTGTGACT
This sequence comes from Saraca asoca, assembly GCA_026873985.1. NCBI lineage: Eukaryota > Viridiplantae > Streptophyta > Magnoliopsida > Fabales > Fabaceae > Saraca > Saraca asoca. Next base: position 2,197 of record JANHAO010010637.1, read on the forward strand.
TTAAGGGTTAGAGTATTCCTTGCCACTCAAGTTCACCATAATTCTTAGGATATATAAAATAGGGTGGATGTACAATCTCAATCCCTATTCCATAATCATACCTATCTATTACATCTGTAATAAGGAATAGGTTTGGGTTATAGAATATTTCTAATTTCTCTTCCATGATTTTAAAAATTAGGTTTCATAATTTTGGACTGAGTAGGATTCCTAGTTGGGTTCACACTCTTAGGGAGGCATAGAGTTCTAAGAGAAGTGGAGGAGGTCTGGTGTCATGGATTGACAGCTCTCTAGTAGAAATCGAGTGGCACATGATGTCAACTATTAGCTGACATGCTAACCTTCCATAAATCTGAGCCATGCTTGGATAGATATTTAAGGCATTAAGGATATCATTGCCAATGCGACTAAAATCCAATGCACAACATGTTCACAAGCCAACATGAGCATGTAATCAAAGCATTAGCACATATGAGTCTCAAAGAACATGTCACATAAAAAGCCTCTAGTGCATATTGAGAATGGACTTTTTAAAAATAAGGAGTGGGACAACTCCATTTTATTAATTTATGCCTCATAACATAGTTGAGTGTGTAAAGGGAGTATCTCTAAGCTCTACACTCGATCCCTAGCTCAAGTCACAGTGCCCACCATGTCATTGACTCGCCCCCTTAAAAAGCATTCTAAGCAAAATCCTTATTAATAAGAATAGACATACTTTTTCCTAATTGACATAAGGACTTTTTGCCTAATTCCTAAGGGTTCTAAAGTGCCATCTCATATGGACGCAAAGGCAAAAATGTAAGGATCTCAACCACATACTTATCTACTCGTACTAAACAAATGATCCATGCTAAAAAAGACATAAATACCCCTAAAATAGGAAAAATTCAAAAAAAATAATTTACAAGTGCATTTGCTTCCAAATTTGCACCATTTGATCTTCTTTTCATGCTTAATTTTTATGCCAAGTTCTGTCCAAATCTGAGCACATCTGCTAGTCAAATTTGGTTCACAAGTCTAACTTATGACATCTGGGATGAATGAAAAAAGAGGGGTGAATGCTTTTTTATAGGCTAGCTACATGATCGGGCAGTCAATCACTGACTAAGGGTTAGTTGCATCACAACCCAATTTCCACTAATTATGATTGGCGTGAAAGACATCCAAATGCCTCTTCCAACTTTAACATGTTTGTTAATACCATTTAATTTTAAATTCAAATCATGACGTACTATTATTCCATAATTCTAATTAACTACAAATTATTATTTGCTACATTGTTTTTCATATATTCATGTGTGCATGTAGGTAATAGCTTTATATGTTGTTTCTAAATAGATAATTGGACCTTAATATGCACCTCAAGTTATACTTTAGTCCCATCTTTTTATTCACTTATTAGTGCATCTTTTTACAGACATGTACACGTATTATTATTATTATTATTATTATTATTATTATTATTATTATTATTTGTCAAATTCTTATTTTGGATAATTTGATTTTACCATGTATTATATTACTTATACAATCAATTAATGTTACTAACCACCACTATTTAATTAATTTCTATTGCTTAGATTTTTGCGACTTATATTTATAGGCTTTGATATAAGATTTGAATTAAGCAAATAACAAGAACAAATAGCTATAAGATAGTACTAGTTAACCTTTATTATTTAATTTATCTACTGCCTTATTTTCTTTGTTAAGTTTCTAAGTAGTAATAACTTCATATAATATTAGTGGCAAGTTTACAAGCCCAAGAGAATTGAGTTCTGGTTCATTTAGTTAGACTTTATAAACATTACTACTAAACCCAATTTACAAAGAAATAAATAAAGACCAACCTACCCTTAATTATCTAGCATAAGGTCTTGTTTTATTGAGCTGGTTATTTTTTTTTTTCAAAAAGAACTATTACTAGCCCATCTCCTAGTATTTCTTTATGTCTTATTTACTTACAATATAATCCGTATTATTAGGCCATATTGGCTATATATGCACATTCACCCTCAAACCCACTCTTTTTTTTTCTTTAAATCTTATATTCTAATTTGCTTTGTCTTATAATTCCTGTTTATGGTATATCACAATTATTGATACCAAAGTAAACTCAATTATACTAATATAGAAATTCAGTATTTAAGCATTACCTATTTTAGAAATAAAATTATGAGTGCCTTCATATCTTAGAGTTATAAATTGGTAAAAAAGGTTGCACTTTTTTTTTTGCCTACTTCTAATCTTTTAGGCTTCACAAATGATACTCTTATTAGGCCCAAACCTAACTTTCTTCAGCATAATCTTTTTATAGTTGCCTTTTAAAAGGGATCTACAACACAAGTAATAAAATTATAGCCGGTACGTTTTAAATGTAGTGTGAAAGTCCCAAAACCAATTATCAAAATGAAGTTCAGTGGGGTCCATGGTCAGTTTAAGTAAATAATTCTATAATATCTGAAAAAAAAAAGTAATAATGGATTGGGAGTACAAATACTCAATGAGATACCAGCTAACCCACTTGTGTGAGTCCGTGGCCAAAAATGCACACTTAGAGATAATGTAATTACATGTCCCTAACAGAGAGATTTTCATTAAGATGTATATAATTCAATTTTCTTACTCTGTATTCATAAATTAAGAACACTGAATTATTCAATTTTCATGTTTTCATTTATTGAGCAACCTCCATAACATATATGCATTTAAAATTTTCATGTGAAATATAATAATAGAATTGTAAAACTAAAATTTCTAAAAATTCATATAAAAAGCCTAAAATTTTGAAATTTCGTAATAAGCGTAAAAATTTCCAAATCTCATATTATGAGTTTAAAGTTAGCAGAATGGTATAAATTTCCTCCTTTTGACTCCTTTTATCTATAACCCACTCTTTTCCATCATTTTCCCTCCATTCACCTGTAACTTTGTCTCCTAAAATAATGTTAGGCCTTTTTCTCTCCCATCATAATCATTTTTTCTTTTTTGCCCTTTGGGCTCATTGTTCAAAAAAATGTCACTTCTTTTGCCTTATTGGGCCTAGTATCACATGGTGCATTGCAAGTGCAAATATCATTACTATCGAGCACATTTTATCAAGTTTCTTCAAGATAATTCTTTAAAGCTTATTTTCAGCTCATTTTTAACGTTTTTCTTATTTCAAATTTGCATAAAATCTTATTAATTAAAAATTTCACAAAATTTTTACCTTATTGGAAGGTAATGGTCTCATGCCTTGTCTTGATGCTGCATAGAAATTTTTATGCAAAGTTTTGGAAGTTAGCCTACCATATGGCCAAACCTACGTCTCCTTGCCTTAAAAAAGATTATGTCTAATCTTGACCATAGGTTACCAAACCATTTAGGACCTAGATTCACTTTTTTTCTTTACAACTTTGTATATGTGTTTACAAACATACTTATAAAAATAACACTCAACCCCCACAAAAATCTTCTTGACATCTACTGTTCATAGATCTTGGTGTATCCACAAAGATCTATACAAGAGTACTAAGAGATCATACAAATAAAGACTATCCATAAATCGAGCAAAAACCTTCTTCAATCAAATATTTCTTTCTTGACTAAAACTTCAAGATTCCATAATAAGCCATTTTTCCATTCTTTCACAATAATTGTCATTAGTATAAATGATTTATTAGTGTGCCATAAACATTCAAATATATAAATCTAAGCAATATGTCAAACTAATACTCAAGGATAAGTTAAAAAGTCACTCACTCAAAGGTAGGTGGTTAGGATAGTTTCCCCTAGATTTAACATGAAATGAAGTTATTTTCCAAGAAAAAGACAAAAATGAGATTTCTAAGCTAAAGAAGATTTTAAAGCAACTCCTCATCTTCTTTGCCCTTTGACCAATCCTTTTAAGTTTGCAAAGTCAAGATAAGATCATCACCTCATCTTAATCTTGTAAGACTCATATTTATATTTAGAGATGAGTATGGATCTATATTAGTTTTGAATAAAAATTAACATTTTTCCTTTGTAACTCTTAAGAAACCTGAACCATATTCATCACTCTCCTTACATATTCTTTTGAAAAGTAAAAGGGTGAACAATGGGATGAGGAGGCATAGAAGTTGTAGAACCACTTTTATCTTGAATGATTTGGAGGGTGCCAGGAAACTGGAGCTTGGAAAGTCAAAGAGTTTTCAAGAAAAGTGGAGAGGAAGGCTTTTGGTGGTTTAGTGTTTGTGTGTAGAAATAAGGAAAAAGTTAGATCATAAAATACGCAAGTAACTAGTTGATGGTGGCATGAATGGGAGGAGGAATAATACTTATTAGACTTGGTTGTGGCAAGTTAAGTTTAGAATTAAGGAAGGAGTAAATAAAAGTGTTAAGTCATCATTTGATAGATAATTCTAGAGTAAGGTGTAAATGAGGTAATCTAGTGGTATCTCTTAAAGATGAATTGTGATGATGATGAATTTAATGGGTGTACTACTTCATTTAGTGAGTTTGGTAAGGATTACTCTTGTATTGAATAAAAATCTTATTCCAACTCTCTTTTTTTCCCAATTGGTTTAACTAGCATTATAAAAAGGAGAAGAGAATTTTAGAGTGCTTGTCTTTGCCTCCTTTAATGTGAGTTAGTGAGTTGGCTAGTTACATTTAAGAAAATTGGTCACTCCCTTTCTTCCCTCTAAATATTTGGCCAAGTCACACTAAATAGGATTTCTTTTTTTCTTGACCCTAATTAAAGAAGATAAGCCAAGACTACCCTTATTGTCAAAATTCTTGGGAAGATTTGGTGGTTCTTTGTATATACTTGGTGTTTTCCCCCCAAATTTTATACTAATTAAAGCTTTGGAGATATATATTCTTTTTACTAGTTTTGATCATTTTACAATTTGATTTTTCCACACAAATTTATTGTCATTTTATTACACACTGTTCAGTGTTATCCAAATCCATATTTTACTTTTACTTAAATAAAAACTATAATTAAAAAAAATAGAATTAAATTATGAAATTTTAATGAGTTAAAACCTCAGATGTCTAGTTTTCAAATCTTTTGACAGATCAGAAATTAAGCATTTCTAACTTAAGTTATAACAAAAAAACTATTAGTTGTTCAAAAAATCTTCTAATATAGGAATACTGCTATTTTTGCAATTGGGTCCTAACACATAAGGCCATATTTAGGACCTCTTTTAAGGGACCCAACTCATGCCTCTTTCCTTTTTACTTTTATTAGGTCAATTTCTTATTCAAGCCAAAGTCCTAAGGTTTCATCTTCATGTGCTTCTTTCTTTTTTAAGCAACGGGCTACTTTTGTTAAGCCAAGCCCAATCCTCTTTAATCCATTTATATGTTTTCTTAGTTCTAATAGTCCTAATTCTTATTGGACCAACTTTAATTCTCTAATACCCCAATGGCCCAATTTCTTAAGCTTACTCTTTCAATTTTAAGTCCAAGTTGTAATGGACTTGTTTTTATATTTTAAAATTCTAGTGGCACTAACTCTTATTCTTTATCTCATGAATCTTATAATTTTAATTGTGAACTAATTTATATTATTATACTAATTTAATTTACCTAGATGCTGATAGATGTCACAAGTTCTCATTCCCTTAAAAGAATTTATCCTCGAATTTAAAAAAAATGTTGGATTTATACTAAGGATGTCTTAGAAAATCCTTATAAAAAAATAGAGGATATTCTCTTTGCATAGTTTCTTCCAATTCCCCGGTCACCTCCTAATCTCTATGCTTTTTCTAATCACTACTATTGATGATACTTCCTTCATTATTTACAGAGTTATCTACCTATAATAGTCATAGGCAACTCTTCCTAAGCAAGCTTTTGATCAAGTTAATTAATCATATCTTTTAGTATGTGGATCTCATTTGGAATGTATTTCCTCAACATGGAAATATGAAAAACCAAACCTAAGAATATCTTTAAAGTGAATAGAACAACTTGTGTAATGTTCACATAATAATCAATCACCTCCTTATTGTTGGTCCATTTTCTTAATTTTTTTGTTAACCTTTTATCTTTCTATGATGTTAGAACTTCAATTATTGAAACATCTTTTATGTTTCTAATGCTTATTTTTCTTTCACTTGGAAAATTTTCCTAATAACCTCAATTGATAAATTACTTTTCTCACTCTCTTGATATTCAAAAATGGTCCTTTGCAGGAGTTACCAAACCGAAGATCCAATCACATAGAAAGGTGTGATGACTATTGGAGAAGCTATAGAAGGAAGCTTGTTGCCAGAAAGTAGCTTATTCCCCACCAGGTATCGCCATTGTCCTCTATGCATGGGCCAATTTGTTGTTCTGTTAGCCTAGTTTTGTCATGCACTCATTCAAACACATTGAACTCCTTTGGACAGACATGTTTTCAACAAAAATTGATGATACCAACCACCAAAAAATTCATCATCTGGAACTGCCAAACATGCAATCTAAGATTGTTGTCAAATTGAAATTGGCATGACCCATGGCATCAAAAAAGAAAAGAAAGATGATTGAGAAGGAGAAAAAGGTTAGGTTTTGTTAATTAGGCTAGAATAGAGAAAGAAGATATCTATGTTTTTTCTCTTTTAGGAGGCTCTTTCTATCATGTTCAGAGAGAGAATTGTGAAGTCATACTCTAGAATAACGCATGCACATCTATTTATATTAAAAAAAATTAGGGTTACAATAAGAACACAATAAACCCATGACTCATTGACCTATTTAGACCCATAACTTAACTATCCTATTTACTAACATTAAGCAAAGTTCTAATGCAAATTGGCAAACAACAATCAAAACAAAGCCAAGAAGTTTGTTTGGCATATCGGATGGTGTTGAAAGTGATGACCATGAGTTTGAACCTTACCAACTTAAAGAAATAGCTGAGATATGGATTGATTTAACACAATATTCTATTCATGATAAGGTTCTTAGAAGGGATGATATTGATGGAGTAAATATTAATGAAGTTGTCCTTAATGAAAGAGATGCGGCCCCTTATTAATCCTCAGCTAATATAGATACTGATGAGTATGATTGTCATTGTGGTTTTTTAATATAGATACTGATGAGTATGATTGTCATTGTGGTTTTTTAATAGATAATGAAGACAATGAAAGTGAGGAAACAAATTAAAGATGAAGAGTTGTGAAGATTGCACCATTAATCTAAATTGAAGAATATTTCAGTATATTGTTACTAGCAAATAAATTTATGACTTTAGCCTCCCTGGAAATTTGTTAGTTGATTGGATAGTTGTTTATGACTAATTAATATATTTATCATTTTACTCTAATCAAGCTGCGAATAAAAATAAAAACTACCCTGTAAGTGTTCTATCTTTTGATATTATTAACCAGGTTTTCATTTTAAGAATGACCTTTTGCCTGGATGTTTATTGAAGACATTATATTGAGACATAGGACAATTTAGAGACATTATATGTAAGTGTCCTGCCTTTAGACATTATATTATATCAATCTTTAACTTGATAGTGTTGTCTTTAGACATTATATGTGCGTGATTGTTTATGCAAACAGTTGATTTGTATTTATTGTTCTTTGGTTTTGCATAGATTTGAAGTTTGGGTTCTGATAATTGTCGGTTGGATTTAAATTTTCAGGCAATCACTTTAACTAGAGTGAAGAAAGGTGAGACACTTCTGGCCGATGTACTGAAGAACAAGAACTTCACGATTGATTCAATTCAAATGTGAGTCACTTTTTTCTACGGGCTGAACCTCCTCTATCTTTGACGCTTGAAGCCATATTTAAAACCTGTACTGTCTTTTGCTTTCTTTCTACTTTCCTGAAGCTGAAACCATATGGTCTGGCAAGCGCTTGTAGAATAATTTTTTTTTTTTTGTAGATACCTGTTAATTCTTGTAATATGATTGCAGGACTGGTATTTATCTCAGTTCTTTGATTTTTGTCATCCCAGCCGCAAGCAGCTTGGTTTTGGTTTGGTATCTTACCGCTGCTATAAAAGAAGCTCTAATTTTAGTAAACTAACAATATGGAGAACTGTCTTTATCAACAATGGAGTTTCATATATTGAGATTTAAATATATGAATTACGATAAAAGCTTTTTCAGTAGCAAATGTGTTAGAGTTAATTATCTGAAGTAATTTTCTATTGCTGCCAAGCGATGCACCGATTAATTGTCACTAGTTAGTGGCTGCCAAGTGGTAAAAAAAACCAGCCTTATTCTGAGAAGGCTCTGCGGCAGCGACATATGTGACTGCAAATGTGTTTAATATGTAGCACCGATTAGAATGGAAGACAAGCTAATAGCAGCGACATCTATTGCTGCAAGAGAGGACCTTCGCCAACAATTGTTTTGGTCACTGCAAAGGCTTTTCGTGGCACGCTCTAGTACAGTAACATGCAGCGAGAATTTGGTGCTCCAAAATGAGACTTGTAGCAGCGATTCAAAGCTTTGGCAGCAAGTTTTGTACCTGCTGAAAGCTTTGTCTCTTTTAGTGACATGCGGCCTTTTCTGATAAAGTGACAGAGTGCATATCCTTGAGTTTAAAGATAGGAAGATATGATATGTCAAGTTCAAAGTTATCTAATAGGTTATGAAGACCTCATTTGGTACAGACAAAATGGCAATAAATCATGCCTTTAAAATAGGATCAAATCCTAGATTTTTTTCTTTTTTCAGGAAAAATAAATTAGGTTAAGGTAATAAATAGTTTTCAATTCCTTTTGGCATGAATGGCGTTATTTGCAATTCTAAACCATAGATATAGACTTAAAATTGTCAATAGAAAGACTTAAGTGTCTATACGTCATTTGCTTGCATGCATAGACGTGAGAAACAAAAGTCCAAGGGCTGAAAGTGATAGAAGTGCAAAATTACTTAGAGGCCTTGTGAGATCATCACAAATTTCATATAAACATTCTGTTTTTGTGCTCTCAAAAGTAAAATGTGTACTGCTATATCTGCAACTTAACACATAAGACATAGTTTGTCTCTTTGAAGGCATATTCAAGTCTCATCAGATTTACAATTGCACTTGATCCTAAATGTCTAGTGACTTGATCTGCTTAGATGTTTTTACATACAAGTTTTTAACAACAAAGCTTGACATGACGTTCACATAGAGTATTTGATTGAAAGGGGAGGCAAGACGCCCCTATTTGTACAAAACTATTTATTGCTTGCCTGATTACCTGAATTTGATGGCGCATGGAATATCAATTTGACAGATTAGATCATCTTGCTCCATATGATAGCTACCCCTTTAAATATAATTACTTAAATGCATTTATATAATTACAACAATATAACTAACAAATAGTGTCATTGTTGGAAGGCGAGTAAGATACTCCTAAAATATTCAAAACATCTTAGAAAATCAGATAAGAAGGAAGCAAGCAACTAATATTCTCCTTTATGTGTGAATACAATAGATGACATGTTTGAATATGCTTGAGATTTGCTTCTATGACAATTTATCCTGCTATTGAAAATGAGTACAAAAAAGTCATGTTCGCATATTTTTGTACTAACTTATTGCTATTCTTTGTATGTGAGGGAACAGGAATTTACAAAATTCAATACTCATCTTAAAAGTACATTTTGCAAAAAAAAAAAAAAAAAAAAGGAAAAAAAGACGTGTGGAGAAATAAAGAGTAAAATCTCTTTTCAAGACTAGAAGATTCAAAATACAAGATAAGAGCCTAGAAAATACTGATTGCCACATGGGCATGCTAGCCAATTGATTTGAAGATCATTGGTTGAAGGTCACACCTCAAAACAAGGGACCCACCTACAAAAACACAATAGTCATCATCCGTTACTCTTAGATACACACCGAATCATGCTCATCTTGATTCATCACTAACCTAAACATCAGAATGTGCACTGTCAGAAAACCAATCTTTACCTTGCACAACTACTTTTGTTCACTATGTAGGATCTTTTGATGACGACTGATCAACTTAATCTACAAAATCTCACACAAATCATGAGCCAAAAAATCAAAAAGTTGGTAAAAAGATTTAGGATGACTACTGCAAAAAAAAATTGTGATTTTTGATGGAAAAATCCATGAGAAAATAGTCGTCGATGAACCTATGGTCGGAAATTTTTTTCCAATGAATTTTGAGGGGACAAATTTTCCAAATTTTTTTTCTATTTTATTAGTTAGAAATCTGTCAGAATATTCATCAGAAAGCCATTAGAAATTTGTCAACAATCCATCAGTAAAGTCATCAGAAACTTGTCGGAAACTTCGTCCAAAAAAGCATTAAAAATACGTTGGGAAAAATATAATTTTTTAAAATTTTATTTAATATAGCTTTCTTAAATTATATTTTTATTTTTTTTATTAAAATAATTTTGATTAATATTAAAAATTAGTTTTAATATTTTTAAATTCTAATTTCTAAAAATTAATATTTAATTTATAATAAAAATTTAACATACAATGCACACAAATAGGTATAAATATATAAAATTAATAAAATAATTCATAAATTGTATTTTTCAAATCCATGATGTATGAAACATATTATTCAAATAAAAATATCAAAGAATAACTATAATTTAAGGTTGTTGGAGAAGAACTGATCATCTGTTTTCTAATCTTGAGTAGCATCTTGTTGTTGTTTCTACGACTGTCCAGGGCCTTCAACTGGTGGTGCTTGAACTATTGGCTATAGGGGTGGCTGTGATGATGGTAGATACATGTAAGTAGGAGACAGCAAATAATAGGTAGAGGGTTGGTGGTAGTATGAATGAGGATGAGGTGAAGGAGGAGACAACAGATGTTGACTCTACACCTGCTCTTGAATCTACATAAGGTGCTCTGTTTGAGTGAAAATAACATGCATTTGCTACTGCATCTTAGCCATAGTGTGTATGAATTAGTCTAGTGTAGCACATAACCTCTTGGTGTGAGATTTTGCAACCGATGTTGCTACCCCATGTTGGCCTCAGACCCTAACTTATAGACCCATTCCTTCTTAGTTCTACTAACGATGTTCTCCCATAAATCATGATCAGATGGTCTCGTCACATTACCAGCCGTGTCCCTAAAGCCTTCAAGACCTTTCTATGTTTGAGTCTGCACCAAGTCCTCCATTTTTTTTTGGTTGAAATTCTCTTATAAATTAAAATAATTAATTATTTGTAATATTTTTACTACTAAATATAGAACATATTAATAACAAAAATGCAAGTTAAGAGAAATTGCTTACATAGGACTGTGTAGCTGGAGACGAGACCTGGTGATCATCCTTTTAGGTGTGGGTATGGTAGAACAAGTTGTTCATGGGTGGGTTAACCCTAATCTCATGTATCTATACATGAAAAATTTCATAGATAATATAGATTGTGGTATAAATATAACGACAACAATGTAAATGACATAAATAACATTAACTTAAAATAACGTTATCATACGTAGCTAATGCTTTAATATGGGGAAGGATTTGCTAGTGTGCAAAGAGGCACCTTGTCCAGTTGCATCTGAGGCTCTATTCCTCTTATTTTGTTCAGACTTGGACTTGAATTTAGGGTTCTCTCAATACTTGAGAAGGTTTTCCTGCTTCTCATCCTTTATTTAGTTAGTTTGAGCAGGCCTCTTCTTTTGCACCTCGTCCATCATATCTTTCATTTTATTGGAACCTTTATGGTTGGAGTTCTTCCATATGTCCTTCTTGTAAGAAGGGGTTCTATTTGCAAAACTTCTGTAATTAAAAAATTAGGAAAGCATCAAAATAGTTAGCGAACACTTTAAAAAAAAGAAATTTAAATTATAAACAAAATATTGAAACTTTACCTGAAACTCCATACATAACATCCGACAAGTAGGCTCCAGAATACTCTTTTATGTAGGGCATACATATTCGTACTTACTTATAATGATGTGGTGTATGGTGCCTACTAGCTCTTAGCTCAGGAAAAATCTAATTAACCAATAAAAATAAACATAGTTAAAAAATTAAAAAATAAAATTCATAATCATGAATACATACCCTATTTTGTACAATATAATAATCTCTCCAAGACCAAGTATGAGTACCCTAAGGAATGGAGGCCATCTAGAGGTAGATATTACTCATGAAGATGGAAGTGCCATTTATGAAGGTGTCCCAACTATCTCTAGGGATAAGTCCTACTGCTGTTGCGACTTCGTTTACATTGACACTTGTGCAAATGGCTCCATCTGGCTAGATATAGTGGGGGAACCATGTCCTTGTGACCGTTGTCCTCCACCTCCTCATCTAGAACCTTTGCGGACTGTCATATGCAAATATTTACACATGATATAATAAAAAATAATCATATAAATTGAAATATGAATAAAGTAATTTAGAACTCATATATACATGTAACAAATTATTAATTCGTATCTACAAGTAAATAATAGTTTCACTATTATATTTTTTCCTACTTAGTAAATAATAAATAATAACTAAATTTGTTTAGGGAATTAATAATTAATCTCTACAAGGTTGTTACTAATTTCAAAAATTAATCAAATCAAATATCTCTGATTTTTAAAATGAAAGTATGCTCTCACTAATAATAAATGTAACTCTTAAAGTAATTTCAACGACACTATTAAGTATATCATTTAACTATTTAATCATATAGAATCTAATTTAAAATGTATATAATTTCTAAATATAATTCACCAGTTATAATAGTCTATCATAATTTAAAAATACAAGAAAATACAACTAATAATTAAAAAATTAACTCCATTAATATGAAAATTTGTGAATAATTAATCAACTAATAATTAAACAATAAGTAGTAACATGTGTGTTCAAGCAAGAAAAGTGAAAAAAAAAACTAATACAAAAACTGATGTTCAAAACTATAGAAAGCAAAATAAGATAAACCAATTAACTAATAAAACACGTAATAATTAAACAAAAAGAATCTATACAAATGTAAAACAAAGTAATTAGAATAATTTAATTAGTTTAGATTTGTGAAAAATATTTTAAAAGTGCAAGAACTAAGCTATAAAAGCAAGAAAGAACTCTAATGTGGCATAGGACAGCAGAAGAAAATGAAAATGACAAGCAAATCATGCACCTAGCAGTTTAAAAGTTTTTAAAATTTCCAATGGATTTTTCATTAGAAATTCGTTGTACACTTAATTTTATCAGAAAATTTGTCAAAAATAGCAAGTAATTTTTTTTTTAAATTCATGCCCATTTTCTAATGGAATTAAGTCTATGATGGATTTCTAACATATTTTTTTAAAATATTTTTGATAAATTTTTTGATAGATTATTATCATCAGTTACCAACAGCCTTCTCATTATTGTTTGATTTTCTAACGGATTTCTAATGGAAATTTTTTATGAAAAAATCTATCAAAAATCATTTTTTTAAGTGAATAAATTACATGCTTGATAGATTAAAGGAAAAAAGAAACTAGTGAAAAGTAATAGAAAATTAAGAAGATTGAGCCAAATCTGAGTAGTCCCCCTCTGTATTAAATCTAACCTGAGTAGCTCCCTTGGTATTAAATCAAATTTGAGTAGTCCCTTATATATTAAATCTAATATAAGTAACTCCCTTAATATTAAGTCAAATCTAAGTAGGCCCTCAATATTAAATCTAATACGAATAGCTCTTTCAGTATTAAGTCAAATCTGAGCAATTTCCTTGATATTAAGTAAAACCCGAGTAGTCAACTAGGTCTTAAATCTAATATGAATAGCTCTTTTAGTATTAAGTCAAATTAGAAAAGTCCTATTGGTGTTAAATCTAACCTGAGTTGCTTCTTCGATATTATGTCAAACCTAAGTAGTCCCATTGATATTAAATCTAACTTGAGTAGCTCCTTAGGTATTATGTTAAACTTGATCAGCTACCTAGATATGAAGTCAAATCTAAGCAATTCCCTTGGTATTAAATCTAAGCCTAAGCAACTTCCTTGGTATTAAGTCAAATCTGAGCAGTCCCTTTGGTGTTAAATCTAACTCAAGTAGTTCTTCTGATGCTAAGTCTAATATAAGTAGCCTCCTCAGTACTATATCAAATCTAAGCAATCCTTCAATTTTAAATCTAGGCTGAATAGCTCTTTCCATATCAAATGTAGCTTGGGTAGCTTCCTCAATATTAAGTCAAGCTCAAATGGCTCATTGGTACCATATTAAACTCAAGCAAATCCCCAGAATTTAGATTTCTAGCTATAACCATATTGTGGAGCCACTAGAGCCCTAAGCATGAGATGTTTGGTGCTTGAGCCATTAGAATTCCTATAAGTCTAAGTAAAATTCTTACACATTTCATATACATTAAAAAAAGTTATTCAGCTGTCAAGAAAAATATATCTATAAATCATATACCTTTGAACAAAAAGGTCCAAGGCAAAAATTAAACTTGACAATCATCTTCTAACAAACACTTGCCAAACTTCACTTGTGGGGAGGGGCAATTGACAACACCCATATTCAGAATGATCTAATCATTTGACCATAAACCCCTTAGGTTGAACTATAGCATCCCTTAAGGATAGGATTAAATTAGGACAAGCTAGACTAGTACAAAAAAGATAAAAGTAAATTATAAAACTAAAAATCTAGGTTGAAATAGAACCCCTAGATAGGTTGGACCAAGATTCTGAGCCAAGTATGACATTGGGAGTCAAGCTAACTGATCGATGCAGTTTCATGAGATTAATTGGTCATACATAGGTAGGTTGATTAGCTGCCTTAACGAGCCTAAATAAAAAGCAACTCTTGTGATATTTTTTGTAACCCTTATTTGTAACTAAGTAGCTCCCAAAGAGCATTGCTCAATTTAAAGGGGTTCGTGTTTGCGCTCTGCAAGGGTATGAATCTAAGGTAAGGGCTTTGGTGTAAAAAAATCAAATTCTTTCCTTAGGTTCTTTTTCTTCCTTAGTCTTTGATTTGGTTATATGAAGAATTTGGAGTGACCTTAATGGGTTGGCAATGTGCCCAAGCACAACAAGGAGTTCAACTCGCAGGTTACTCAGAGCACCAAAATCCCGACTTGCATCACTAGTGACCTCATATGCCTAAGCTTGCCCTTACTAGGCCAAGTTCAACCTCGCTACTCTGAAGATAGCCGCTCCATGTCCAGACTAAAAGACCTAGTTTGCAAAACACGACCAGTAACCTGAGAGCTCGCTGAGCAGAAGGTCAACGTATATACTGCCCAGCAGACATGTTAGGCCTGATGTGTTAAATTTCACAAGTGCACGGCGTAGTTATAGCTAGTATTGGCAAATACAGGTCGATCCCACAGGGAAGTTATTTCAAGTACTAGAATCCTTACAACTCAACTATCCAAATCAATAGTAAAGAAATAAAAGAAATAAATAAAAGAAAGA
>JANHAO010010638.1:0-17555 GCA_026873985.1 Saraca asoca
TATATGTTATGAATAAGAAAATATTATAAATTTAATATGTTTATATTTAATAAATATGATATTTATTTATTTATATATATAATGTTATCTTATTCGACTACCTATTCAACTGATTGAATTATGACCTTGTGGTCATTCTAATTCATTGTTCGGTCCCTTTTTTAAAACACTGGCCACTAGAACTAATATGTCTAGTTGAATGAACTATCATTTTGCTAGTCACAACTTAAATCATAGCTAATTGTCTTGTAGGTAGAATAAATTTATCCTTCCAAATTGTAGGTGGAAAATTCATTTAATTTGGTTTTTTTTAATATATATGCATATTGCCACACAAATGGTTTGCTCATAACTTAAATATTAGCATAAGTGATATTTTGTCACAACCTTATTTGTAGACTTGATTTGTGACAAAAGTGATACTTTATCACAGATAAATTTTTCTCACATAAATTGTAGCATAAGTGATACTTTATCATAAGTAAAGTTTTTATGTTGCATAAATTGTGGCACAAGTGATACTATGTCATGGGTATTGTTTTCTCATGATATAAATTATTTACTTTATTTATATATTTATTTAAATTCTTTTATTCACGTGACAAAAGATAAAATCGCACCAATTTTCAAATTTTTATGGGATAATTCATGGCACAGGTGATAATTTGTTTTAGTGCATTATATTTGAGTGGATTCTAAAATTAAGGAAGTGATTTGTTGATTCGTAGAAAAAAAATAGACAATAGTATGAAAATCTCAATATTATAGTAGGATTATAAATATTTCCACATGAAAGAATAACTTTGTTACACAATTTTTTGATAGACTTACATGAGACTGTGAGTCATATATATGCCTTGGGGGAACTAATGTATAACTTGAATGACGACTGTATTAAATGTCATTATATTCACATGTACTAACATAAAATTTGCATGTGCATGAATATATAGAAGCAATGTATTAGAATATGACTTTGTTGCAAGATTCTATGGTATATTTGCATAAGACTATGAGTCATATGTATGTCTCATAGAAATTAATATATAACTTGCATGATGACTATATTAGATGCCATTATGTTAAGATTTATATGTGCATGAATACATAAAAGTATTGTTTTAAAATATGACTTTATTGTATGATTTTATGGTAGAGTTACAAGAGGTCATGACCTTTTACAATTTTTTCATGAAATGTTGCAATATTTTTATAATAATTACAGTTGTCCAATTTATAAAAGGAGTTGTAAGTATTTTAAAAAAATTATATAATTTTATATAAAATTTACAATACTAAATAATTTTATTGCAATTGAATTTAATCTTAATTTTTTCAAAAACAATGTTATTATTTTTTCAAAAAATGTTACAAGATTTTTATAATAATAATGGTAAGCTGTACACTTTATGTAAAAAGTTATAAGTATTTTTTAAAAATTATACAATTTTATATAAAATGTACAACATTAGGCAATGATATTGTAATTAAATTTAACTGTAACTTTTTCTTTTAATCAAAAGTTGTAATTGCTATTTTTTTTTTATTGTGTGACTAGGATTACATTTCGCAACTTACACACTGCTGCCAAATGGGAACTAAATCCCTTATATTTTTTAAGTTTTTAACAATATGTGTGTACAAAAAGTTGTTGGCAATCCTCTTCATTTCCAATTTGTTGTACGATTTTACAGGAAAAATATTGCAAGTTCTTTTGTTTTTTTTGGGTCGATGTAGAACCTTCTGGCTGTATTAGCACAATTTGAAACCGCAGCGACAGTAAAGCCTGCATGGGTTACAACCGAGACAACGCATTCCATCAAATCTTACAATGTAGTGGGGTAGAGTGCAGGGTAAAAATCTTGCTAACCCAATAAAAGTAGAAGAGAGAATTCCTAAAAGGGAAATTGACTTTTGATTAAGATCCCCAAAAGGTTAACATATCAACACGCGGTGATTGCAAGGCCACACTAATGTTCATTATCTGTATCTTACCACAGTGGAACATACATGGTCCAGTTACCAGAAATATTCCTCCTCTGTAACACTGGACCCCACCCAAGCTTTCTACCTCCTTATGCATTCACCTCAGCTCACCATTTTCCCTCACCTCAACTTCCTGCTAAAGTATTTTACCGGAAAACTTTACCTGGAAAGTCTCGCAACCCATGCAAAAGTTCTCAACTTTATGTTCCTTTGCCAACCAAATGGCCTGAACCAAACAGATACTGCACTCTGCTTCTGTATCTGTTGAATTTGAATCATTCTTCCTTCCAATTTCTCAGTTTCGTCCCTGGTTTTAGGTGTTGTTTATTGGCTACAACCACACTTTTGCTGTCGCCATGAGCTGAAGCAATAGGTTAGGTACTCTGTAAATTGAGGGCCTTGAAGGAGATGGGGGCTTCGCTATCGAACCTGGGGACCAATGGTTCGACCATCGGTCCAGGCCTCGGGGACATTCCGGAGAGCTGCGTGGCTTGTGTTTTTCTGTATTTGACTCCGCCAGAGATATGCAATTTGGCGCGGTTGAATAGAGCGTTTCGTGGCGCTGCCTCTGCTGATTACGTCTGGGAAACAAAGTTGCCCGCTAATTACCGGGATCTGCTCAATTTGTTACCTCCTGAAAAGCACGACAATTTGTCGAAGAAGGACATATTTGCGCTACTTTCACGACCAATTCCGTTCGACGGTGGAAATAAGGTTGGTGCTATTCTTTCCGGTTTTTATATTCTAGTCTTTTTTTTTTTTTTCGATTTTGGGATTAGGGTTCTTCGGAATTTTGTTTCTGAGTTGGTTTATCACGTCTTTCTCGTAATTTAGGAATGACTTGGTTTGTAGCCGTGGGGAAGTTTTTGTTCTGTGTTAGGAGAGATGGACGTTTCAATTAATAGAATTATGCAATTTTGTATGTGTATTCTATCAAATTGATGGGAGAGAGTTTTTACAGGAAGTATGGCTGGACAGGGTCACTGGACGGGTTTGCATGTCCATATCGGCAAAAGGAATGGTGATTACTGGAATTGATGACAGGAGATACTGGAATTGGATACCTACTGAAGATTCTAGGTTAAAAACCTTGCCTTAGCTTTAGTTTACTTAAGATTAGAAGTTTTTAAGATGGTATTGTTATAAGTTAAAACCCTCAACCATGGATATAAAAAGACCTCTTTTATTTCTTCAAATGATTAAGATAAAACTTTGAGAAATGATAATTGTGGTAATATATTAAGTTAAGATGCTATAAATAGGTTATGGAATTGTGAATCGCATCGAGAATCGATTGATCAATTTTTTGACTCGTGAATTGAAGCGAATCATGAATCGGTAAGATTCACAAAGTAATATGAAAATAATATGTTTTATGTTATCTATAATAAAATGTAAGAATAGAAGACATAAAATCATGAGTTTAAGTTAAGAAATATAATACTTCTCTAATATTATAAACTCAAAAAATTATAGCTATGGAGCAAAAGAGTCAAGTCATATAAATTCAAAACATACTTATATATCATAAAAATAGGATTTCAAGATGTTGATGGAACTTCAAGATAAAAAAATTAAGGTTTTAGAAGATGAATGAGCATAAAAGTGGAGAGAATGTGAGATAACATTGTTATGAGGTTTTAAAAAAATTTGAAAAAAATGCTTTTAACAGGATATATAACAAGAGAGTAGATGTAAATCGTTGATTAGTTGCAAGGAATTGCTTGAATCGTGTGATTCTTCGGATTCTGATAGCGATTCATGCGATCCAAGCACGATTAAGAGGGAAAAATAATTCCTTTGAAGATTCGAATCATTTTGTTTTGCATCGAATCAAATTGTATGATTCGAGTCAGAAATCGTAAGATTCTGACTTCTAATAATGCTTCAATCAAGTACATTGTGAACTTGTGATATCTAATTGGATTGCAGTCTTCTTTAGTGTTAAATTGGTGTTAAATTTCATTGAAGATTGGAAGACGAAGACTATAATCTGGTATCCAATAATCTTGGTTGTTTGCATGATTCATAGTGACTTATTCCTGGTTAATGAAGATATAGTGATATACTAGCTGAAAGGGAAATATCTAGTTTGTCCATGATTGTGAACTGGATGCCAAAGGACTAAGAAGTGTCTTTCTGGGCTTGCTTGTATGGGAGGTTTTTGGCAATTAGATAATCTTTAGGAGATCTAAGGTTTTGAGTACTGGAGAGTAATCAGTTGCACTGATTTCAGATTTGATTCCAGATATGATTTGCTATTTTATCCAATGGTATGTTTTTCTCATTGTTTTGATGCATAAACACACTGTTGCTTTAACCCATGAGTCAGGGGGCCTTGTGAGGAGTGCTGGACTTGAATTTAAGGTTAGATGTTGGTAAATATGTAGGATTACCATGCTGAATGGACTGCGGTTTGGTGAAAGAGGTTACTCGTGGTTTATCTTTTTTCAGAGGGCTCTGTA
Organism: Saraca asoca; assembly: GCA_026873985.1. Lineage (NCBI taxonomy): Eukaryota > Viridiplantae > Streptophyta > Magnoliopsida > Fabales > Fabaceae > Saraca > Saraca asoca. The sequence continues at coordinate 4,452 of JANHAO010010638.1, forward strand.
TCAGCAATTTGTAATTTGTAAATATGCAGAGTAAATTGTCTTTGCTTAATTAATGCTGTCTTTACTCTTTAGTTAACAAAGACTTCTTGAGCTAAATATTATTTTTTTCCCCTTTAAAAGTAGAATATTTAGCTGAAGATATCTTTGTTAATTAAAGAGTAAAACAGCATTAATTGAGCAAAGACAATTTACTCTGCATATTCACAAATTACAAATTGCTGATACAGAGCCCTCTGGTAAAAGATAAACCATGAATAACCTCTTCTATTCAAGCAGCAAAACATACCCAAGGTACTGTCATAATCCAACATATATGAGATCAATTTGAAAATTTTTCTTTGCTGCTTACATATATATGCCTTGACATACATGAATGAGAGTTATTGCTGTCTTAATTTTCAGTGGCTTTGGCTGATGTTTTACAATTATTTCCTGTGATCTGGTTCAGCTTTTGTGGGTTGACTTATCATGAATGTAATCTTGAATGAAACCATTCATTCTATATATTGAACAAACTTACTGTTGGTTCCTTTGATTAATTTACATCGATTCATTATGTCAAATAACTAGTTATACTTAATTTCTGTGTGGGTTTTTTTTTTTTTTCTTTTGAACCATTGGGCATTTATTGATGATATTGAAAACTGCTTTTTCCGTCTTTCATTATAATTTATTAACATTCTTTTCGTCCCTTGTTTCAAATCCTTTTACTGCAAAATGAAAATTGTCCAAGTTATTGTCTTACAATTCTGTTGCTCCTTATGTTCAGGTTCCATACCGTGGCTTATTTGCAGCAAATATGGTGGTTTGAAGTGGATGGGGAGGTAAGATTTCCATTTCCTGCTGATATTTATACTCTCTCCTTCAGGCTTCACCTAGGAAGATTTTCCAAAAGGCTTGGATGGCGAGTATCCAAGTATGAACACACCCATGGTTTTGATATAAAACCGGTGACATTTGAGTTGTCAACTTCAGACGGTCAGCAAGCATCGTGCGAGTACTGCTTGGATGAAACTGACCATGATGATGCATATGGCAATCATAAGCGTGGAAACTGGATAGATTACAAGGTTGGCGAGTTTATCGTCAGTGGATCAGAACCTACAACTGAAGTTAGATTTTCCATGAAACAGATCGATTGTACACATTCCAAAGGTGGGCTTTGTGTAGATTCTGTATTTATTATACCCAGTGATTTGAAAGATCGCAAGAAAGGGGCATTCTGACTTGGCCACAGACAGCATTGGGAGTTCCTTTTTAGTGATGTGATCTCTCAGACAGCTTATACTTCTGAAGAAAATTCAGAATTAGAAGGATGTCAATTTGCAGGGAGTTTTTGTAACAGTTAGTATGTCTTCCTCTATAGTCTGTGTAATCATTATCCCTATGTAAGTTTAGTTGTTTCAATGTTCTACACCTTTTCCAGATGAGATAAAAGAAGAAAAAGTGTGTTACTCCTGCTATTTCGTCATGCAAGAGTAGATTTTCATAGCAGACATAGTTTGCCTTCTGATCATCTCGTCTAACTTAAAAATTTTGGAAATAGAATCTGGATGTAACAATTTTGGTTTACCCCTCTCAATTTTAAGAAAGTCCTTTGATTAATTTGCAAAGGAAGTAAAGTAGACTTTTGGCTTTTAATTTCACATCTCTTTTCTATTTTTTGGTTTTCATATAACTTTCTAGTAGTAATATCTATCACCTGGTCAAATTTTATGGAAGTGACCTCAGATTATTTTATCTCCTAACAACTACATCTCAAGGTATTTAAGATTAGATCGGTTACATAGATGATTTAATTTAACGTTGTTGTGCTTTGTGAAAAACCACCATATCTTAAAAGTATATGAGTTGGCCTTTTATGGTTTCTTTAAAAAAAGTTTTATTTTTTTCTTTACCTCTTTTGAATTGACCGAACAGATACAGATGCATTCACCTTCAGAGCCTCTTGCATAGGTTTTTTTTTTTGGTTTGGGGGGGGGGGGGGTGGGTTTTAGCCCCCCAAAACATTAAATTAAAAATTTTCTCCTGAATTTTTTAAAATTTGTTTAAGAAATTTTACATTTACCCCCAAATTATAATATTTTCACAGAAGTTCTCAACAAATTGTAGATTAATTTTAAAAGATTAGTGTCTATCTTTGTTTGGCTTCATCTCTTTCGTGGTTTAACCCAATTGAACTCACACTTTTTAATTATTAGAAATATACACTGATTTTATTATTATTATTTTTTTAAAGTAACACATGTGAGTGTAAGTTTGTTGAAAGGGAACATGGATGAATATTTCTTAATAGAAGGATATGAGTTTAATTAAGTTAAATCTTATGATGATGAGTGTTGACGGTAAAATCTGATCAACTTGTGAAAGTTTAATGAATCTCCAAATTGCAGTTTGTGAGTGTAAATATGGAAGGAAGAGATTGAAAGAGAGGAAGAATAATGAGCTCGCACTGGGCGACCTATTGGCCATGCAAGTTGGTCTCGTTCTTGAGTTTAACTAAAGAGTGCTTTCTGGAAGATAGTTAAGGTGGCCTATTTAGATTAGCGAGCTGGGGGCTATTGCCTTGGCCTTGTCCTGCGCCCTAAGCTCGCGACTGGTGATTTGGTACCTTTGTTGAGCGACCTTAGCTTTTAGACGAGCTGGGCCTTTTCTAGTTGGACTCACTTGTTGGGCTTTTGCCAGCTCATTTTACATAGTCCCAAAAATACTTCTAACATTAGCCCCTAGCTCTCAGTTCGTTCCGCTGACTAGGAGCCACCGTTTGTTGGCAAAAGTCTATACTTGCAGTTTGTAGTGTTGTCATTTCAGACTTTAGTCTTATCACTTTATCTGCACCAGGCTATGTATTTAATGCACATATTTTATACTCGTTGGCATGGCAGCCTTGCTTTTTTCTGGACCATTTAATCAAGAACAGCTGGATAGTCTTTGGATTTTTTGGTGAAGCTAGACCAATCTATATAAGGCGTGAAAACCCTTCTTCCTTTTTTCACAGAATGATTTGATGGGTGCATTAGTCGAATCTCCCATGTTTTTGATGATTTGGATTTTTGATAAAGTGTTACGAGGTGTATATGGCCTACTACATGAGGTTCCTATAGACAATTCCTCTTTGAGGATTCTGAAATTTTTTTCATAACCTCTTTATGGTGACGTTTATGCATTTAGCTTTTTCATCTTTTTTCTTTTGCCTCCTTGCACAATGATGCTTGGTGTCTTCAAGTACCTTGGAGGCATTCAAGTTAGGGAAGAAGCCCTTAGCTTGGGAGGAGGACAAGGGAGAGCTGGAGCAGTTTGGCTTGCTCGTTGATCCTTTAACTTGTTGGAATTCAGCTCTTCCTCTTAAGATATGTTAGCTCTAGGCTTACTTTGATTTGTATTCTTGAATCTTTATATAAATTTACCTCATTGAAAGAGGTTTTGTAATAAATGAACTTTTCATATTTCCCTGCTTTTCTTAGTGCATTGCATTGGATGTTTTGTATATCTTAGAAGATAGTACGTAGGTAGACACAAATTCTTGCAAATCATAGTTAAATAAAAAATTAAGCTGAATAACCAATTAGTCAAATTAACACTTTAGTTGACAATAAATTTGAGCATCGAAGTGCCTGAATGCCATAGCTAGCGCGAGATTGAGTGCTCAGGTAGGTTACATAGATACGCCTCAGTTAGTAGAGATTGAGTGCCCGGGTAGGTCGTACGGATGTGCCTCAGATAGCACAAATAGGTTATGTGAGAGCCATGCCATATAGGTTGCATGAGAGTTGTGCCTTAATTGGTACGAGATTAGGTGCTCGGTTAGGTTGCATGGGAGCTACACCTTAGCTAAAGTAGCTTGGGAGCTATAGTTCATTGCTTGTGACCTATGATCTTACAGGTTGTATGACATGCTTCTATTCGTTAGTAAAACAAATAAGATCAATGATCATTATGGTTGTGCTTGTGATAGGCATCATTAATTAATATTGTGATTATATACTTTAAAAATCATATTATAAATGTTTAATTAATTTCATCATGATATCTAATCAAGAAATAATGACATGCAAGCTTTTTCAAGTGTTGTTTTTTTTCCTATCTCTATCCTTAGATTAAAATTGATAATATATAATTAAGAAAAAGAACTTCCTTTTTATTCTCCATTTATATTTTTAATGTTTGTTCATACTAAATTCATGATTGGGTGTGTTTTTTTTTTCTCTTTAATTTCTTCTTTTCAATCAAAACCCTAGGCTATGATATATTCTTGACCAACCAAAATGAGGATAAATTTGTATATATACATGCATAAATGACCTGCAAATTATGTTAAATTTCGATACCAAGGCCAAATCATATATATATAATTATATTTATATTTATATTTTTTCTATTTTTAGAAATATATACTAATATTCTTTTATCTCTATTTTAAGTTTACACTCACCTTCTCCGTTCTAGAAAAATAAGAGAAATAAATGTAATTTATCACACATACATCTGAATGTGACCATTATAATAAAATAATATTTATACAGTAAAATTTACTCGCAATTATCTTATCATATTAAAGGAAGTGAGTATGGCTAATTTCTTTTTCATATAATAAAATTATTTTGAATTAATTTTATCCTAAAAATCATAGGATTCTTACAATAATCTATATATAAAAATGAATATGATTCCAATTTTTTTGTTAGATGAAAGTTTAAAAGTATGATATATTATTCTATCTTAAAGACAGAACATATCATTAACTTTTTTTAAAAAATTATAATAATATGTATATATTATTTAACTTTTTAATATCATTACAAGTATAATTTATATAGTTGACTTTTTGAACAAGCTAAAGCTTTCCCCTTTTCAACTGACTCCAAATTCATATTCTTTACTAACTTTCCTTACACTTCTCTGCCTTAGGAATAGCCTTCCACTTCTTTCGGTTAGGGTTCTCTGTAACTTTTATACTATTAAGAGTACCGGGCTTTGAGATGAGATTTATTACCTTTCAGCCCGCCAATCTGATTATAAGAAAATTTTATCTTAAGGGGATGCTAAAGGGAAGTCTAATGTGGGAAAATATAAAACTTTTTGGTTTCATGTTACTTGCCCTTCTTTACATCATCTTCAAAACTTTGCATTTGTGTTGAGTCCTGGTAAGCGAGTTGAGCGAATGCAAGCTAGCTTTGGTACTCATTTTACTTCATTTTATATTTAACCCCCTATTGTGTTTTTGTAGACGGAGCTGGGAAGGAGGAACCAGCGAGACGTGCTGAGGCTGCTGAAAAGAAAGAGGAAATAGCTAGGGATAGGGCTGCTCATGCTAAGGATATGGCCTTTCGAGTTAAGCAAGAGGTCACCCAGTCAGGGGGAGACTACTGTTATGATCACACAAGCTAAAGATACTACGGTCTCTAACACTGTTGATAATTTTTTGTTTACTTTGTGGAAAAGGCACTTGGATATGGACTTCACCTTTTTCTGTGGGGACATTGAAGCAACGATCCAGCATTTCACGGAGGATGTGAGGGCAGCTTCAACTCTGGGTGTAGAAATTGGTGGTGAGGGTTCTCTTGCTTGAGGCGATACTCAGGTTGAAGGCAGCTCGTAGGTCGAGGAAAGAGCTACAATGGGGTCTGAGGAGCAAATGTTAGAAGACTTGCTCATGCCCTTCACTAACTCTTTGACCCCTTAGGACTCATTTAGGCCTTCGACCTCTCCATAAATCGTGCCACTGTGTCTCAGCCTTGTGCTTTTATTTTTGAATACTTTGATTGTATTCTGACTGGATAAATTATTTGTAATAAGAGTAATTATTTTTCGATGAACTGTTTACTTCTGAAATGAATCTGTTTAACCTTGTTGTTCATTCTGGTTAATTAACCTTCTGAGCTTTTGCAAGTCAAATACCTAAATACTTTGTTAGCAAACCATGGCTTTGTGTCTGTATGCTAGGTTAGTAGGTGGTGGCCCTTGTAGCTCCTAAGATAGCTAGTCAAGCTAGTGGCTCGAATGTGGTTTATCTGAGTATTGGTCAAGTTGTTAGCCTGAGCATGGCCAAACTAAGTACTGATCGGATTATTCTAAGATCAGTTTGTTTCATGAGTAACATTTGTTAGAGGATTTACAATAAACATAGGATCAAAGGAAATAACTTTGGGCCTCTTTATTGAGATTTAAATAATGATACAGAATACAAAGCTGAGCTTGAATTTATTAATAATATAGTTGAAGATGTTTAGTGTTCTAGGCTCGAGGAACTTCAGCCTCATTTACATTCGTCAAGCGATAAGTTCCATTACCCAAATTCTCCTTTATTATGTATGGGCCCTCCCAGTTTGGGCCTAGCGTCTTGTCACTAGCCTTGTGAGCTCTAGGCAGGTGCAGAATGAGGTCACTAATTTTATAGCTTCAAGCTTAAACCGTTCAGTTGTAGTATCTCACAACCTATTGTTGATAGGTCGCGACCTTCAGGTAGGGCATTTCTCTTGTCTCTTTTACAAGGTAGAGGTTTGCAATGAGTAACTGATCGTTATCTTTTAGATTGAATGTCGCTTGTTGTTGTAAAGTCACTTTAAATTTTGCTGGGATCATGGCCTCGGATCTATATATCATTGAAAAGAGAGTTTCTCCTGTGGTGCTGCAAGCTGTGATTTTGTAAGCCCAAAGTACATTTTATAGTTCGTCTACCCATGCTCTCTTTTTAGCTTCCAACCATATTTTCAAGATCTGCTTGATAATCTTGTTGACTGCCTCAACTTGTCCATTAGCTTAGGGGTGGTCTACAGCTAAGAAGCTCTTCACAATTTTGAGATCACTACAGAATTTGATGAACTACTCGTTGTTAAATTAGGTCCCGTTATGAGTCACAATCTGTTGAAGGACCCTAAATTTGTAAATAATGTTAGCCCATATGAATTTCTCAATCTTTGCAGAAGAGATTTGTGCTAGTTCTTTTGCCTTCGCCCACATAGTGAAACAGTCAACAGTAACTATTGTGTGCTTGCAGTTCCTACAATCTATCGCGAGTGATTCAATCAAGTTTATGCCCCAGATTGTAAAGGGCCATGGATTGACCATCTATTATAGGTAGGTTGGTGGAGCTTGTGGGACTTTAGTGAACCTCTGGCACTTATCACATTTCTTCACGAGCTTTATGGCATCTTGCTTTAGCATCGGCCAATAGTATCCTTGTTGAAGTACTTTTTCAGCTAGAGATAGCCCTTTAGCATAGTTTCCACAATGGTCGAAGTGGATTTCCTTTAAGATAGTTTCACAATCGTGGCCATCTATACACTTTAATAGTGGAGTTGAGAATCCTTTCTTATATACCATGTCGTCACTGATGTAGTATTTGGTTGCTCGAGCTCGCAAACAACATACTTCCAACTTGTCTTCAAGCAACTTGCCATCTTGTAGGTAATCAATGATTAGGCCCACCCACGAGTCCGGTGCCATAGCAATTGCCATCATAGCATCCTTCTGATCTGTGCTTAGTGATGGAAGAAACTCCACTGGGATTACTTCTAAGAAATTTATATCCCTAGTTGTGGCCAGACTAGCTAATGCATTCACATAAGAGTTCTGAGCTTGTGGAATCTGATTGACCTCATAACATCAGAATGAGGCAAGCAGTTCCTGAACTTTTTGAAAGTAAATAGCCATTTTGACCTTCTCATCTGATACTCACCTCGAATGTGACAAATAATGAGTTGGAAATTGCTGAATATCCTCAAATTTTCAACTCACATCTCTTTTGTGAGACGGAGCCCTGCTAGTAATGCCTCATACTTTGTTTCATTATTCATGGCCTAGAAGCCAAATCTTAAAGCACAAAGGATCTTGTATCCCTTAGGGATGATTAGAATCACTCCTACCCCAGCCTTCTGCTTGCTTGACAATCTGTCAACATATAATTCCCAGCACTGATATTCTGTGGTCTCTGCTTCTTTTTTCATGGGCCCTATGAATTTTGTAATGAAATCCGCTAAGGCTTGCCCCTTGATTGCTGGTTTGGGCTTGTATTTTATATCAAATTGGGTTAACTCCACTGCCCACTTGAGCAAGTGACCTGAGGTATCCATTTTTTGTAATACTTGCTTGAGTGAGAATTGCATGAATACTCTATGTTGTGTGCCTAAAAATAGGATCGCAGCTTCCTTGATGCCATTACGAGGTTGTAAGCAAGTTTCTCCATTGGTGAGTACCTTGTTTCGACATCTTGTAGCCTCTTGCTAGTATAGTAGACTGGGAATTAAGCTCCACCTTCTTCTTGTATTGGAGTTGTACTAAGAGCATGCTGAGACACTCCCAGGTAAACGATGAGCTTCTTTCCTTCCTTTGGTTTGGATAAGAGAAGAGCTTGTCCCATGTACTCCTTCAGTTGCTGAAAAGCAATCTCACACTATTCAGTCTGCTCAAAGCATTTTGCTTTCTTCAGCACATCAAAGAAGGGGATGCATTTGTCTGTGGCTTTTGAAATGAACTTGCTAAGAGCTACGACCTGACCATTTAGGCTTTGTACGTTTGTAACTCTAGTTGGGGATCTTATATCGATGAACGCCTTGATTTTCTCTAGATTCACTTCAATTCCCCTGTTATTTACCATGAATCTGAGGAACTTTCCCGAAGAAACCCCAAATGCACACTTATATGGATTTAGTTTCATTTGAAACCTCTTCAGAATTTGGAACATCTCCCCTAGATCACAAACATGGTCAGTGACCTGCTCGGATTTTACCAACATATCATCCACGTACACTTCCATCATTTTTCTGATATGTTCTTTAAACATCATATTCACCAACCATTGATAGGTCACCCTCACATTTTTTAGTCCAAAGGGTAACAATACAACCTGGGGTTAGTGATAAATAAGGTGTACTCCTCATCTTATGTATCCATGGGGATCTGGTTGTACCCTGAGTAGGCATCCATGAAACTGAGGAGTTAGTGTCCTGCTGTTGTATCCACGAGTTGATCCATTATTAGTAAGGGGAAGCTGTCCTTTGGACATGCCTTATGAAGGTCTGTGAAGTCAATGCAGGTCCTCCATTTCCCATTCTTTTTCTTCACAAGTATAGGGTTGGCTACCCAAGTTAGGTAATAAGCTTCCCAAATAAACTTATTGGCTAGAAACTCATCCACCTCTTCCTTCAAAGCGACATAACGCTCGGCAGTTATAGGTCTTCTTTTTTAGTGAATTGACTTGTGAAGGGAGTTGATATTAAGTTTGTACGACATAACCCCACGATTGATTCCCACTATGTCTTCGTGATTCCAGGCGAAGATGTTCAGATTCACCTTAAGAAATTCAGTTAACTATATTTTCACATCTAGAGGCAAGTTTTTCCTTAACTTGAGGCATCTCTTAGCATCTGCCTCATTGACGTGCATGTCTTCGAGTTCCTCTAGCTAGCCAGTAGCTCAATCTATATCCATCTCATGAACGTCAAGGTCGTGCCTGACTCATGTTGTACTCATGGCTCGTGGTTCTCCACCAGACACCTCATTAACTTTTTTCCTCTTACTCCAAGCTTAACCGCATCCTTATAGCGGTGCCAGGCTATGTACTATTCTCTTCACACACATTTGATTCTATTGGGCATTGGGAATCTGATGGTGAGTGTCCTAATTGACATAAACATATCTAGGTTGTTCATTGCAGTCACCCTAATATCACATTATATGCTGAGGAACAGTCTATGATCAAGAAGTTTGTCAGGACAGTGGCATAATGATTCGAGTTTCCTAGAGTAACTAGGAGCTTGATCTACCCCACTAATGATATTCTATCTCTTTTGAAGCCATAGAGGGGCTCAAAGGAAGGCCTCAACTGGCTCACGCTCAATCCCATCTGCTCGAAGCACCCCTTATACATGACATTCACTGAGCTGCTAGTGTCAATCATTATTCTCTGCACCTCGGTGTTACCTATTTTGGCTCGAAAAACTAGCACGTCATTGTGGGGAAAGTGTATTCCCTGTGTATTTTCTTCTATAAAGGTGATGGTATCTGAGGCCATTCTTGCTTTCTTGGCAAGTCTTTCATGTTCTCTGTGACTCGAGAGTAGGACGTGACTTGCCTTTCACAATTAGTAGTCGTGTGACCTGTTCGAAGTGCCAGCAATATGAGGCCTATCATGGATGGTGAATATAGTCCTTACGGAAGGTACCTCTTCATGTTCAAGAGTCTACTAGCACTGGTGTTGCATCAGTTGCTGAGGCTATGGAGGTTGTTGTCCCAAAGGTCACACCACATAGTCCCTTAAGCGACCTCTCTTGATGAGATCCTCAGTGGCATCCTTGGGCGCCTAGCACTTTGAAGTATTATGCTTGACCTCATTGTGATAGACACAATTTATTTCTGTTCTTGTTCTTGGGAGGAGTCCTTATAGGCCTAGGCTTCCTAAAGTCCTCCTTATCCTTTTTCGTTACAAAGATCCTATCTGGAGTATCTGATAGGATGCTATAGCTATTACGGTGACCTTGGCATTGAGGTTGCTCACCCTTGGCCTTCTTTGCGGCCTGGCTATCAGGCCATCCTTCTGACCCTCTTTGTTATTCCTACCATTACTTCTCTTTTTACTCTGATTGGAGCGACTCACCTCATCCTTCTGGTTAGGCTTCTTTGGGCTAAAAGTCTCCTACCACATAATTTCCTTGGAAGCTCACTCGTAAAATTCACCCAAGTCCCTGACTAAAGACTTATATGTACTCTCGTACAGTTTCTCGTCCTTGCGAAGTCCAGCCGAGATTGCTATGAGGATGCTTTCATCTGAGGGATTTTTTACATTGCTAACCTTGTGCCTGAACCAGGTGATATAGTCTTTCAGCGATTCATCTCTCTATTAAAGACTATTGCGAAGTGATAGGATGATGTGAGCTATCTTCTTAGCACCTTATATTGGTTAAAGAATCTCATTTGGCATTCTTTCCAACTGTTAATACTGTGAGCTGGGAGATTTTTGAGCCACGTCTAAGGTATTTCCCCAAGGGTGGCGGGGAAAACACGACATTTGACCAATTGATTAGTGGTCTGAAGATCCATTTGGATATTGAACGCATCCAAGTGATCATACGGGTCATTATCCCCATTGTACTGTGGGATGTTTGGGACCTTAAACCTATGAGGAAGAGGCTCTGTCTCAATCTCCCTGGTGAATGGTGTCCTCTTCTCATAACGGTCTTGGTAGCCTTGGGTCGTAGGTCATTTTTCTAACTGTTGTGAAGTAACTCTTCGATCATTGAGTCTTGAGCTTTAGATCGTTGGCTCCTAGTACTACCACGACCTGCGTTCGAGCCTTCAGTATGACGCGAGCTCCTAGGTTGCTGATTTCCATTATTCTTGCAAGTTTGGCGGCCCTCAGATTCAGGTTACGAGTTGGTGGAGTGACCTGAGTCGGTGCATTGAGGCCCTTCTCTAGCTTGCCTCTCTTTCTGGGCCAACACCTTTCTTTATGGCTTCCAGACCGCTCTCTCGATCGTAGCAGCTTTTGCCTGTCCTTAAAGCCTTTGGGTGTATACCTAAGCTAGCGCTGTGATTGTATCGGCAAGTCTCCTGACCGTATTCTCAAGCATTTCTTAATGTTGACACAGTGCTTATATACCATCATCCCCCAGGGGAACAGAAACGGGTTGGCCGGTGGTGGAAACCGAAGAAGTGCTTGCTGGAAATGAGTTTCTATTGTTGTTGTTTTGCACGACCACCCGATTGGTTAACGACGACGTCTAAACTCCTGGTTGTTCTCCCTCTTACCATTGCGGTTAGTCTGTGAATCAATAGAAAAGCAGTCTGGGCTCTTGCTCTGGAGCCAAAATATTGACGGTAAAATTCGATCAACTTGTGAAAGTTTAGTAAATCCCCAAACTCAAATTATAGATTGTGAGTGTAAATATAGAAGGAAGAGATTGAAAGAGAGGAAGAATAATGGGCACCAAAAACTTTTTAACATGGTTCAGCTATAGTGCAAGGCCTACGTCCACGGTTATAGTACTTTCAGTTGTATGGTTCTTCCATGTATATCTTAACAGAGTAATAATACATATATCTCTTACTATTTTTTGGCAGAATTTTTGCATATGTCTTTTTTTTTTCTCTATAATGATTTTCCCCCTTATTTATAGAAGCAGGGGGTTATAAATGTAATTTAATAAATTATAAATTTATTTTTTCCGCCACATCGAACAATAAATACTAGGCAACTCACTGTTGATTTTTGGGAGTTGACCTGTTGATTGGAAGTATGTGCCTCTGGCTGCTGACTAGACTTTGGTGGTCCATATCCATGCATGGGATTACTTGTTTGGTGATCTGAACTTGCGTTGGGCGATCTATTGGCCATGCAAGTTGGTCCTGTTTTCAGGTTTAACCAAAGAGTGCTTTTTGGAAGATAGTTAAGGTTGCCTGTTTAGATCAGTGAGTTGGGGCTACTACCTTGGCCTCATCCTGCGTCCTAAGCTTGCAGTTAGGGATTCAGTGCCTTTATTGAGCGACCTTAATTTTTGGACGAGCTGGGCCTTTTCTAGTTACACTCATTTATTGGAATTTTACTAGTCCATTTCACATAGTCCCAAAAATACCTATAACATTAAGTATAATTTGAACAATAGATTGTTATTCAATAAAGTCATCTTTTCAGCATCAATTTTCCTTCAAACTATATCATATTTTCAATTGGTGTTATTTTAACTCTGAATCTTACATTTTCTTGTTCATCCACGCATCCATCCATCCCAACATACTCATCTATATCATGTCTATCTTTTTCAGAAGTTGGCACTTCATTGCCCGATACTATACTACTATTGAGCATGGCTGACTGATAAAATTTCTAATTAAAGTTTCCCATATTAAAATCTAATTGATCAAAACATAATCAATAGGCATGGATTAAGATTTGGTTAATTTATGTTGGTGGTAATTAATCCCAATGAATTGTAGGTGTTGCTCCACCAAATCTGAAATCCAAGTAACCAGAGGATTCTGGTACCACGTTATGACACTTTGTAGGGTTTGAAGCAAAGCTGTCTGATATGAGTAATGTAATTGGTATGTTCATAATTCATATTAAAACACACACACACACACACACACACACACACACACACACACACA
>JANHAO010010639.1:0-17545 GCA_026873985.1 Saraca asoca
TATTACACAGATATAACAAAATATAATAATTGAATTGCCTTTAAAATGTAATATAATGTATGCAAAACAATCATCTTATGATTGGATTCCAAGACATACACCAACAAAATTAGCCCACCTGGACAAATCAAGCTAGTCAACTTAGTTAGATATAATTGATGTTAAAATTAGCTTTTAAGCTTAGATTGAAGATTCTCTAGCTAAGCACACCATTCAACATTAATATTAAACCTCAAGAACAATTGAACTTTTAGATCAAATAGTTAAAATCACCTACTTGGGTTTTTTAGCTGAAAATCCAAATTTGTTGGTGTTGGTATGCTTAATTCTTCAATAGAAGCTTCATTGAAGTAGGATAATGCAAAACGACAAGAAAATTTCAATTTTTTTTTCAGCTAGAATAGTAAGGATTTCAAGGAAAATTTCTTGAAAACTAACTATAGGATTGCTATAAAATAAATCTGATGTTTTAGAAATATTCATCGAAGTCCGAAGTGCTAGTGAGCAGCTCGGCATCACCCCAAAACCGAATAAGAACATTATAATGTGACAGGAGGGTGTGTGTTGTCTCAATTAAATAATAATTTTTACATTCAATAATTCCATTTTGTTGAAGGGTATGAGGGCAAGTAGATTGATGTAAGATACCATAAAAGGATAGATAAGAAGAAAATTTAGCTGAGAAATATTCTCTAGCATCATCACTACGCAATATTTGGATACACTTGTTAAATTGATTTTTAATCTCAAAACAAAACGATGTAAAAATAGAAAATAATTCTAAATGGTCTTTTATAAAATATAACTAAGTATATCTTGAATAATCATCAATAAAAGTAACAGAACAACGAAAACCTAAGGATGAAGTGACTCGACTTGGACTCCAAACATTAGAATGGACAATGGAAAATGAAGACTAATTCTTTAAAAAAAAATGAACGGACATGGTTATCAAGTTGACATCACTCACAATTTAAATATTATAAACTAGAAAAATGAGGATGAATTTTTTGAAACTTAGAAAGACTTAGAGGACTAAGACATTGGTGAAGCAATTCAGAAGATTCAGATGTGGAACATGCTATTGAAGTTGTTGGATGAACGTAATATAATCTATGAGACTCACTTCCTATCTCAATCATCTGTCTCGCACCCTGATCCTATACAAGAAAAGAATCAGTGCTAAAGGTAATTGAACAATTTAAAGAACAGGTAAGTTAACTAATGGAAATAAGATTAAAAGAAGAATCAAGGACAAAGAGAACATATTTAAGAGAAATTGATAAGCTCAGTTTAGCTTGATCTATGCCTTTAATAATGATTTTGGCACCATATGCTAAAGTAATTGTATGAGAAGAGACATGAGGCATTATATGGGTGAAAAGAGATTGGCTGCCAATTATGTGATTAAATGCTCTAGAGTCTAAGATCCATGAATCATGTGTTTGTGATAGACAAGTTGTAAATTACTAGTGGAAGCAGTAGATGTTGATGATTGAGCTTGTAGGAAGGCCTTAAATTGAAGAAATTGTTTGTATTTAGAGTCAAATGATACATCAGTGTCACGTCCCAATCTATGGAACGTGAACAGTATAGAAGGTCACCATCAGGAAATCACTTCCATTAAAAAACCCTTACAAGCCTTACAATGCAACAATGACATGCAATTAACCAATACCATCTAAAATGCATATATCCTTTTAAATGAAAATCTGGCAGAATTTCCTCTGTTTTCTAAACACTTGGCCACAAGGCCTATATAACAATACAATGGCTACATGCCTATCATAACCTATATAACATTATAATAAAATGTAATGGCCCAGACTATATAATTTACATCCTATTGGGCTTCTAGACAAAACACATATGTACAATCGCTAATCCAACTGTCAATATTACACTATTTATATACCTTTAATCTTTGTAGGACGCGATCTACTCGATCAGTGAGTAGATCCAGAACCAGGGAGGTGTTGAGCAACTAAAGAAATATCTTCTAAGTCTGAAAAACATGAAGAAGAAAGGAGTGAGTTTTATAGAAACTCGGTAAGTAGATAATCCCCTAAAAATCATGTATATAAATATAAATATATACATAACAAAACAAAAGAAGACTTAATATGCATTTAATCATGCACTCAACTAGAATCCAAGAAAAATTCCTAATGGTAATCACAATAGCATAATTATCCCAGACCAATCCACATGGCGAATATTTATATATTCGATAGCCCACCCTTATCCCTTCCCCAGACTAAGCCGCATGCCAAATATTTACATATTTGACAACCCACCCTTATTTCTCCACCAAACCATCGGATTACCAAAGGATTTTCAATGGATTCAAGACCTTAATTATTTATCATTTTAAATAAGAATATGCTGAAAACAAATAGAATATAATTTCATCATATCAAGTAAATATCCATATATGTGTGTGTATATATATATCATACAACATACCTTAGAATTTTCATGAAAGCTAGCGTCCAAATCTTTTCATTTAGCAAATCAAAATCATCCAACAAAACTAGAATATTCAATACAACAAGATTATTTCAAAAATACGATTTATTAAGTAAGGCAGATTATCTACTCACCTCAATCACTCCTTAGAATAATCTAATTGTCCTTTATATGCATGTACTCAATGAAAGCATAATTCCATTGTAACAAATTGATCAAATATCTTGGAATTAGATGAACTTGTAGACGAGCTTGCTTCCTTAGGCCCAGCCATGGTATCTCCTTTTTGGAAATTTTAAACTGGAAAATGATGATTGAAAGTTCTCTATTTCCAGCTCATTTGTTGTATTCTAATCAAAATTTTCACTATCCAAACTAAAACCATCTCTATCTATCTTCAGTCTCTTTGCAACAACATAGATTCTCAAGCTCTTCAATTAAACAAAATTAGATACCTTCATTGCTGGGTTTGCAAATTCATTGGTCTCCAAATAGCCCAATATGTCCTGGATGGCCATTCCATATTTCTTAGCCCATGAAAGACAACCTAGCAATTGCTTCAGCCTGCATGCATAATGTAATATGACAACAACTTAGCCTGTTTGGGACAGCACAACAACTTGGCTTATTCGGGGATAACACAGCCACATGGCTTGAGTAAGACAATATAGTAGTAGCTGAACCCATACAGAATAGCCGCAGTCATGAGGCTATCAATACAAATATGGAGCACTTCACAGATGAATATCACCACCAGCAACCATCGTTGGCTTCAAGAGACCTGATCACGTTGCTGTAACTCTATCAAAAATGATACAATTTTGATCCAACAAGAGTAACACAATTGGCATACCAGGCTCTAGGTAGACAGAGTGGCCAGCTTGCTTGGACAGCGCTGGATGAGGAAGAAAGACTAGTTACAGTTTTCCAGAAAAGCAAGATCAAAACAGGGGAGTCTCCGGTGTAGAAACAAATGTGCAAGTTGGAGAGAGAGAGAAAGTGATCGAAGGGAGAGAGACACCGGAGAGCTGGAAGAAGAGATCAACAATGGCCAGAGTTGCCAAATCCTACCAAGTCGAAAGAGGAAGAGCTGTTGGAAGCACAACAACAACAATAGCAAGATGTCTAGAAAAATAGTGCACACCAGGAGGAAGAAGCATAGAGAAGATACCAAAGAAGGAAAGCCAGTGGTCCTAGCTCGCTGGAGTTCGCCAGAAATGTTGCTGGAAATCGATCGAGGAAGAAAACGGCACAGAGAAGCAGAGAGAAGTTTTTAAAACTAAAGAAATTTCACGAAGAAGGAACTAGGCTGGGGAAATTTATAATAAAAAGGAAATGGGGTAAATTATAGTTTGACCCCAAAACTTTTCATCAACTTCAAATAGGCCCTCCAGAAAAATTAAAAATTATAATCCGGCCCTAAAAAATTTAAGACTTTTCATTTGGGTCCCTCAATCACATTTATATATATATTTAAGGTATTACAAATGCTCCCCCCATCAAAAGAATTCGTCCTCGAATTCTAAGAACATAATCATAAAGAGTGAAGGTTCATACCAACACATCACTCACAAGCTGGGGTTATCTATGCATCATCAAGGACTTAGGTTCCTAGATCATTTCCTTTTTCCCATGGTTCTCTTACAGAACCATGTATCATCCTAACAGGATTCTTTATTAGTGTTCATAACATTCCCCCTTATTTAGAGTACATCATGACATCAAGCTGAGCACAACTACCCTATCTAATGTAATATCCATTGCACTAGAATTTCTTTTCAACTTAAGCTGGCACTCATAGCCTGCGCAAGATATGCAACAGTAGTCTGGCTTATCCACGGCAGTTGTGTTTAAGAGGTTGTTTGAGGCTAGGGAAGTTTAATTGTCTGATTATCTAGGAACCACAGTAGAATGGTGATTTGTGATTGGTCTCAAACAGCAACACTGCTAGTGAGAGGAAAAGACTTGTAGAACTCTTTGACACCTATTTATAATCCTTTGGGAACCGTTAAATAAGTGACTACAATAGGGTAGCTAAAAATCATAGTTTATGGAGTACTGCAACTGGCAGGATTGGTTGGAGCAGCAAGGTGTAGCTCTTGCATAACTATTGAGGGAGAAAGGCCCATTTCGATAATGGAAGACTAAGATTTTAAGCAACATCAAGTGCTTAGGTGAATGTCCTACAACAGGATCGAACGACTGAATAACTGGGCACTCATGCTCCTCAACCACAATGAACTGATCAGTGAGCAACTAAAATGGAAGGACAAATCGAGAAAAGAAGACTAGCCAGAGAAGTCGGTCTAGCCAAAAATAAGGAAGTAGCCAAACGAAGTAGAGTAAGGCCATACAGTCTGAGCAGGGCAGATTTTCATTACCTTGGCCTGGCAAGCATGTCTTGCCTAAACTCTATTTTCTACTTTTTTCACATCAGCATCTACTATCCTTTTCGACAATTTCTCAACTACAGACAAGTTGGGTTGATCCATATTCTTATTCTCTCTAAAAGAGATTCCTGGGACTTGTAGGTTATGGGCCTACCATGCTTTCATTGTGCCACTCTGATTATTGAACCAATTCATCCACAAGACCACCTATAGCTCTCTGTAAGTCTATAACCTATACTGGGGCATCTGAGGTAGAAAAGCCTACAAAAGCTCTGAGTGTGGAATGGACCTCTAAGTCGGATTAGGAAAATTCCTGACTACACTTCGGCTTGTGCAACCCTATCTTGGCCTGTAGCATAGCCTTAGCCCCTAGGTCTACCTTGAGGTCAGGGTACAGATCGGGAAGAGAAGGGTTCATGGAAAGCTCTCTCTTTCTCTCAGACATTTCTTCCATTCGGCATCCAAAGTGAGCCGAAGATCAAGTCCTAGATGACATTTTCCTTTTATCAAATAGAAAGATTCATTTTAGATAGGTTACACACATAGGATTGAAAATTTAGGAACGTGGAGATTTTCAACATATTTATGGTGTAGACATCAACATATCCTTATTCATATGTCATGCTCCCGGGTGCACTAACGTGAACTCGGTATGTCTATCCCATCTTGGCAGTTGGAGACCTCTATCATGCACTTAAACCCTTAGACCATGCTCTGATACCAACTTTGTCACATCCTAATCTATGGAACATGACTGGCATAGAGGGTCACCATCAGGAAACCACTTCCATTAGGAAACCTCCTACAAGTCTTACAATGCAACAATGACATGCAATTAACCAATACCATCTAAAAATGCATATATCCTTTTTAATGAAAATCCAGCAGAATTTCCTCTATTTTTTAGACACTTGGCCACGAGGCCTATACAATAATACAAGGGTTACATGCCTATCACAACCTGTATAACATCATAATAAAATGCAGTGGCCCAGACTATACAATTTATATCCTACCGGGTATCTAGACAAAACACATATGTATAATCACTAATCCAACTGCCAATATTACACCATTTATATACCTTTAATTTCTGTAAGATACGATCTACTTGATCAATGCACAGATCCGAAACCAGGAAGGTGTCAAGCAACTAAAGGAAATCTTCTAAGTCTGAAAAACATGAAGAAGAAAGGAGTGAGTTTCATAGAAACTCAGTGAGTAGCTAATCCCCCTAAAAATCATGTATATAAATATAAATATATACATAAAAAACAAAAGAAGACTTAATATGCATTTAATCATACACTTAACTGGAATCCAAAAAAAAATTCCTAATGGTAATCACAACAACATAATTATCCTAGACCAATCCGCATGCCAAATATTTACATATTCGACAGCCCACCCTTATTTCTCCACCAGACATCGGATTACCAAAGGATTTTCAATGGATTCAGGACCTCAATTTATTTATCATTTGAAATAACAATATGCTGAAAATAAATAGAATATAATTTCATCATATCAAGTAAATATCTATATATGTGTATATATTTATCATACAACATACCTTAGAATTTTCATGAAAGCTAGCATCCAAATCATATCATTCAGTAAATCAAAATCATCCAACAAAATTAGAATATTCCATACAATAAGATGATTTTGAAAATATGATTTATTAAGTAAGGCAGATTATATACTCACCTTAATCACTCCTTAGAATAATTTAATTGTCCCTTGTATGCACGTACTCAATGAAAGCATAATTCCATTGTAACAAATTGATCAAATATCTTGGAATTGGATGAACCTGCAGACGAGCTTGCTTCCCTAGGCCCAGCCATGGTCTCTCTTTTTTGGAAATTTTAAACTAGAAAATGAGGATTGAAAGTTCTCTATTTCCAGCTCATCTTTTGTGTTCCAATCAAAATTTTCACTATCTAAACTAAAACCATCTCTATCCATCTTCAGTCTTTTTGTAACAACACAGACTCTCAATCTCTTCAATTAAACAAAATCAGATACCTTCATTGCTGGGTTTGCAAATTCATTGGTCTCCAAATAGCCCAATTTGTCCCGGATGGCCATTGCACATTTCTTGACCCATGGAAGACAACCCAGTAATTGCTTTAGCCTGTATGCATAGTGAAATATAACAATGACTTAGCTTGCTTGGGACAACACAACAACTTGGCTTATTAGCGATAACATAGCCACATGACTTAAGCAAGACAATATAGCAGAAACTGAACCCATGCAGAACAACCGCAGTCATGAGGTTATCAATACAAATATGGAGCATTTCATAGATGGATATCGCCACCAGTAACTACTGCCAGCTTTGAGAGACTCAATCATGTTGTTGCAACTCCACCAGAAATGAAACAGTTTTGATCTAACAAGATTAACACAGCTGGCGTACTAGGCTCCAGGCAGACGGAGTGGCTGGCTTGCTTGGATAACACCAGATGAGGAAGAAAGACTAGCTACAATTCGCTAGAAAAGCAAGACCAAAACAGGGGAGTCTTTGGTGTAGAAACAAATGCATAAGCTGGAGAGAGAGAGAGAGACAGTGATCGAAGGGAGGACACCGGAGAGTTGGAAGAAGAGATCAACGGTGGCCGAAGCTACCAAATCCCACCAGGTCGAAGGAAGAAGAGCTATCGAAAGCATAGCAATAGCAGTGGCAAGATGTCAAGAAAAATAGCACACACTAGAAGGAAGAAGCCAGTGGTCCTAGCTCGCTGGAGTTCACCAAGGATGGCAGCTGGAAATCGACTGAGGAAGAAAACAGCACAGAGAAGTAGAGAAAAGTTTATGGAACCAGAGAAATCTCACAAAGAAAGAGCTGGGCTGGGGAAATTTATAATAAAAAGGAAATAAGGCAAATTACAGTTTGACCCCAGAACTTTTCACTGACTTCAAATAGGCCTTCTAAAAAAATTAAAAATTACAATTTGGCCCTAATAAATTTAAGACTTTTCATTTGGGTCCCTCAATCACATTATATATATATATTTGAGGTATTACAATCAGATTGAGAATTTTGATTGTTTGTCTCATTTTCAAATTGTGGAACATTTGTTGATTTATTCCCTTTTTGTGAGGAATCCATGAGAATGTGCCTAAGCTTCTTGCAGTGGGTAGAATAAAGACGATTACTACCACAGCCTCCAGTACTATAACCATATCTATTACTATGACCTACCCTTCAGTCATGAGAACTAGTTTGTGAGATCAAGGTGAAGTGTCTATAGAATTGTGAGTACTTGGATGTGTATGAAGTAAACTTGAAATCAAACTTCTAACAGTAGGAACTTATGAACTCGTAAAGATTTGATTACGTACAAAGTTATCGTTAAGATGAATCCTAAGGAGGATAAAAACCATGCATAATTGATCCAATTTGGTTTCTAATTCTTTAGTATTAGTTATGATAATCAATTATTTAGTATTAGAGATGACTACTTGAGTCATGGTCAAATATGTAGACATGTTATGGTCAAATTATTTAAGATTCACTAAGTTGGTGGCTGCACTATACATCCTTTAAATGTCATTGGTGTAAAGTTATTTAGCTTATTCCTAAAAAAGATAATGTGTCTTGTAGGGGTAGAAATAGATAATCAATTTTGAAATAATGGATTGCCATAATAACATAAATAATTATGCATCTATTTTCTTCAAATTTTCTTTCTCTGAATAAGAAATATTTTCAATTGTTAGTGGTTAAATGATCATTGACTCCATTAGCCATGAACCATAGTTTGACAAAGTTGGCTCCTGAAGGGGAATTATTGCCAATCAATTTTTCACTACATATAGTTGGTGTGCTAAAACAAGAAAGAGAAAAGTTATTGGTAGGTTTGAATGTTTTGTTGGATATTTAAGATATTATTTTTGTTTAATCCTGTAGCCCTTTTTTTTGGGGCTAGAAACAGGTTTTGTGAGGTGAGTAAAGGTGGGAAAACAGGTTCTAGTTGGTTTTGTGCTTTTGGTTCAAGTTTTGGCTTCCTTTTTTTTTTTAAATATTCTAGGTTTAAATTGGTATTTGGATGGAATCAATTTGATCGAGGGAAGAATGAATGATTCTAAATAATTTTAGGACTGATTTGTGATAGCTGAGAGTCAAAGAATCAGATAATGTTGACACAAAAATCCAGTCAACTAGTTTGAGTTCAATGTTACCCCTAACTACAAGTAGAATATGGAAGAATGCAAAAAAGAAAGAAAGCAGAAGAGAAGGGAGACAACAAACACCAGGAGTTTATCGTGGTTCAGCTAAAGACAAGTTAGCTCTTACATCCATGTTGGTCTTTGTTTGTTCACTAAAGGATTGTTTTACAGAGTGTGAATACAACTACAGTATTTTCTCACAGTGTATAGTGCTCTCTCTATATTCCGACAGAATTTTTGCATGTAAAATCTCTCTCTCTCTCTCTCTTTTTACAGTGACCACCCCTTCCTATTTATAAAAGAGGGAGGGTTACAAGTATAATTTTACAAACAACAGAATGATTATTTCCACCGTTTTGGGCATTTAATGCTTGGCATCGGGTAATTAATGTTAGGCAAATTATTGTCAGACTTTCAAGGAGCTGATATGTAGGTTTGGAGGCTGAGCTGTCAGTTGGAGCTGTGTGCTTTCGATTGCTGACTGGGCTTCGTATATATATCCGATTCTGGTGGGTGAGCTGGAAGCTTTGGTTGACTCCACTATCCTTGCTTGGTCATTCTCCTCGAGGGTGGTAGGCTTCTCGCTAATGGGTTAAGAGCCTTCTCAGCGAGCTGCACTCCCTACTGTGACATTGTGTGATGTCTTTAGCTCGTGCCCGACAACTTGGGGTCCTCACTAAGCGACTTTGATCCTCTAATCTGGGCTTCCTTCTGGTTAGCTGTGCCTCCTATTGGACCTTGGCCGGCCCAAACTGTGTTTCAGGAAAATGCTCATAACATAAGCCCCCTAACTCTCATGCTTTGCAGGTTAGGAGTTGCAACTGGTAGTCAAAGTCTTTATTTACAATCTGTAACATGGCTAAGTCCTTATGCTCAGACTATCGTGTTGTCATTTCATCTTTCAGGCTTTCATTCCCCTTGCTTTAGGCCATACCCCTCACTGTACATAGTTTCAGCCGTTAACGTGGCGATCTCATTATTGTTAGGCCATTTGATTTGGAACAGCCAAATATCCCTTAGGTCATTTGATAGACCCGAGCTGGTTTATAAAAACTTGTGAAGCTTTTCTTGTTTCCTTATGAGGTTGTCCGATGGATGCCTTGGTCAAGCTCTTTATTTTTCTAGCGATTTGGCTTTCAACGAAGCTTTTTCGAGACATGGATAATCTGTTACAGAGGTTTCAGAGACATGAATAGTCTGTTGCACGTAACTTCACTGTACAACTTCTTTTTTTGGCTCCTGGGAAGTCTTGTGCAGATCTTGAATCACTTTTTCACGGTTCACCCATGAAGTTCAGCCTTGCTAGTCAGATTCTTGACTCCTTTTTGAATTGCTCGGGGTTTGAGTCAGGAAAGGAACCATTGGCTGAGAAAGACTATAAGCAGGAGCAGCCATGTCCATTCACGCTTCATCTGATGGGAGTTTGTCTCTTAGAAGCTAGCTCTCTTTTCCCTTATGGGAGTGTAGACTTTAAGCCTTTGCTTTATCTTTGTGTATCAGATCTTCTAACGGAAATCTACCTTATTAATGGAGGTCTTTTAATAAAGCTTTGAGCATTGTATTTGTACTCTTTGTCTTTCCTAGTCTGTTGCATGGACAGTTTAATTGGTTGTGTTGGCAACATGACTTACTCCTGTAAAATCATAACTCAGTAATTATTATGTGAAGTGTTTAATGGGATAATCAACCCTTATTGTAAGAGTAAAATTCGAGCCAATTGGCTTAAATCAATAAGTTTTAGTTTAAAGGATATTTTCCATATAACCAATTGGTCATGCTTGCTCACACAAGATTTTTATGCTTGGCTAGCACTTCTTGGATGCGAGGTCTTGAGATGTCGTCATGGTCTACTACTGAGTGACTTGCGACCCCAACGAGTTGTTTGGTACTCCCGCTCATCTCACGCGTGACTCTTCGATTCCCAATGGCAGCTGGTAATAATTACTCCCGATTTCGGCGCACATGCGCTATGTCATCATGAGCTGGCCATTATCCTCCCCAGACCATTGGATCATGGGTAATTGACAACCCTTTTGATCCAATGGTGGGATCGTGCCCCTTTATAAAATGAGAATGCCTTCTCTCTCCCTCTCAATTTACCATTCAAAAACTTTAGAGTTCTAGTGTCCTCTACTCATCTACTTCCCCAGTTGCTATGACAACTTCTCTGCTGCCAATTTCTGCCACTTTTTGTCTGTTCTTTCGGTTGTTACCCAAGCTTTTCAAACCTTTCATCATCGTAAACCATGGTATGTTCCTTATAACTTTGCATTTTTTTTTGCGTTTTCTTCCTTCGTAGGAAATAAGGGACTTGATTATGGCTAGTTAGGAGACGATAACATTGATAGGTAGAGATGACTTAGATGCCTAGTTTTGTTTGGATCTGAATAGTTAGGCTGCCAGTAGGCTTTAGGATTTCAGGCATTAATTTTAGTCTTTTGAGATTTTATGATTCGGCCAGAGTGTCCCCTCTATTTGCAGGGATTCAGGTTGTCGATGCAATGACTTAGGATGTGTATGGCCTACAGTGTAAGGGGGGTCGTTAGTTTTAGTCTTTGGTATAGTTTACTCTTAGTGACCTGACCAGCCCTTTTTTCTTTGTGTAGATGGGAGTAGGTCATGCACATCATCGTCATATAATTAGGAGTGAGTTCAATGAACCAGACTCATCCCAGAGTACGGAGTTCATATGACGTACTGACGAAGCAACCTTAAGTGGGAGAGAAGTTGCTACGGACCTAAGCACTTATCTGGGACACACAGAGGGCCAAGGGGCCACTGCGGGCCAATGCCTTGACTGTCATGTATTCAAGTTGCATTCTTCAACTATACGTTTTCATGACATCCAAATCGTAATTCAATCATGCCAGATCCCTAAAGGGTGTAGCACTATGGTTCCCATTCCAGATGATTATGCTCCTCATCCTTCTTGGGGCTTCATAGCTATCAATCTTCCGCACCTCATAGTGGGATTAAAATTTCCCATGCAACCCTTCATTGTTAATTTTTTGAACAAAATAAAACTCAGTCCATTTCAACTTACACTAAACTCTTATACTTCACTTATCTTGTTAGCCCTTATCCACATGGGCAACGATCTTCCTCCACCGTCATCCAAAACTCTGTGTTATTTGTATGATCTAAGGTGCACGAATTTGGAGGATAGGCTTTACTAGCTCTCGGCTAGGCATACATCGTATAAAAGCATCTTGTCGAAGGGGGATGCCAAAGGGAAGTTCAACGTGGGGCGCTATAAGTCACGTTGGTTCTACATCTCATGCCCCTTGTTAAGCTACCTTAAGAATTTTGATTTTGTTCTTGCTCTGAGTAGGTGAGTTAGGTATGAGTAAACTTGATAACCTTTTTAATATTTGCCCTTAATTCTGACCTTTGCTTGATTCTGCAGATGGGATTGGTAAGCGGCCAATGCTAGAGGCCAAGGAGTTGGGGATTTTAGATTAGTTCACGATGTTTGATGACCTAAAAAATGACTTTCAATTTGACGAAAGCCTCCTCTGTTATTACAAGCTTACCCCGACGAAAGGTATCGAGGTCACTAAGGAGGTAGGAATTCAATGATTGATGGAGGTCAGGCCTGTGAACTTCGACGACTACGACAAAGTAATGGAGTTGATCCTCCGAATGCCACCCTTGAATAGCGAAGATGAGGCCCCTCCAGCCCATGACATCGATCCAGCTTCAATCATTACGGACTAGCCCCCAGCCCCTGAAGTTGAAGCGACTCTAGTCGTCACAGATTAACCAGTAGCTTCTATTGTGATCTCTTCACTAGAACTAGCTTCGGCACAACAACTCGAAGAAGCGGTCACAGTCGATGTTGCTACTTTTTTTAGCCCTCCCCACAAGAAGCAGAAGGTCATCAAAGGAAAGAAGAAGGTGACTCCCCGTAAACGAGCAACGTTGAAGATTAAGAGTGTAAGGCCGTTGGTCGAGCCCAGCTCTAAGACAGAAGGGTATGCTTGGACTTTTGTTAAGAACCTGAGCATAATCTTGGGATATGGTGGCAAAGTTAGTGTGCTAGAGGTTGAGGACTTCACTATAGGGAGGCTGGTAGGGTCTGCAGCTCGCCACGGCTTGGTGGTAAGTATTGCTTCTCGCCTTGGCTGCTCTGTTTGCTTTCAAGTCTAATCTCACTGCTTGTTCTCACAGAATTTGCTGACACTGATGAAGATTGAAGAAGCGCTCAGTGGCTAGGATGACGAGAAGTCCACTCTCATGGATAAACTGGTAGTTCAAATCACTGAGGTCCTGGAGCTCAGGGAGAAGGTTAAAGAGTTAGAGACTACTCTATCTCATAAGGTAGAGCATTATCAGATTATTGAGATAAACTTTGGCCTTACCACCAACGACTTGAACAAGGCGAGAATAGAGCTGGATGAAGTCCAATCATGGGTGTAGTTAGCAATGAAAGTGGTTGATACCATCAAGTAGAATGTGAAATCCACAAATCAACGAGCCGAGACTGCTGCTGAAGAATTGGAGGTACTGAAGAGAGAACTTTAGCTCGTCAAAGAAAAAGTAGCTAAGATCAAAGTAGAAATGTCCTTGCTGGTGGCAGAAACAATTAGGGAAACGAGGACTGAGACTTGTGCTTCTTTCTTCTACACTTTGTGGGAGAGACATCCTAAGCTGGATTTCTCCTTCTTCAACCCCTAAGCTTTTGAAGTTGTGGATCGCTACAAAAGGAGAGCTGCAAGGAAAGGACAGAGTGCTGGGGTTGAAGTTCCTCCTATCAAAATTGCCGTCCAAGGAGAAGGTAGCTCTTAGGTCGTTGATGCTACTCCAACAGTTGGAGTTACTGATGCTCCAACTTCTGACCCTTAACTCGATGAATGCTTAGCTCCTGAGACTCTGACATCTTAGGATATGAACTTTGTAACTTTGTTTTTCTTTATTTCTAAGACTTATAACAAACTGTATGAAATGAATTTATTGTGATAGAAGCCAAACACATTTCTCTTCATTACTTTCATGCTTAAATGTGTGAACTTGTTTGCTTATAAGAATTTAACATGCTATATCAACTATTACTATATTGCATAATACATAGCTTTACATAGAACTCTCTCTTCCAATCTTATTCCACAAAGAATTTGAAGAATTATATACACATTTACAACAGACCAACTCTTGTATATCGAGACACTTATTAATAATAATGACGGAGGTGCTCGACATTCTAAGCTCGGGGGAACTCCAGTCCATTAATGTCTGCCAGATAATAGGCTCCATCACTCATGACCCTTTTAATAAGGTATGGACCTTCTCAGTTTGGTCCTAAAGTTCCCTCACTGGGTTTACATGCTCCGAGAAAGATGAGATGCAAGACGAGATTGTTGGGTTTGAACTTTCGAGTTCGCACTCTGTAATTGTAATACCTCGCTATGCGTCGCTAGTGGGCTGTAATCCTGAGACTAGCTTTTTCTCTCACTTCCTCCACAAGGTCTAGGCTCATAACGTGTAGCTGCTCATTATCCAATGGGTTGAAAGCAATTCTTTGTTGTGTCTCGACCTTAAGTTCTACTGGGATCATTGCCTCACATCCATATACCATCGAAAAAGGGATTTCCTCAGTGGAGTTACAAGGCATGGTCTTGTAGGCCCATAGTATTACCTGCAATTTGTCCATCCAGGCTCCTTTTTTAGCTTTTAACTTAGTTTTTAAGATCTTCTTGATGATCTTGTTGATGACTTCTACTTGCCTATTGGCTTGCGGATGGTCTACGGTTGTGAAGCTTTTCGTAATTTTGAGGTCGGTGTAGAACTTGATGAACTGCTCACTAGTAAACTGAGTCCCCATTATTGGTCATGATCTATTGAGGGATTCCAAACCTACAGATAATGTTATTCCATATGAACTTTTCAACCTTGGAAGATGAGATTTCAGTAAGTTCCTTCACCTCTACCCACTTAGTGAAGTAGTCCATGGCTACTATTGCATACTTGCAATTTCCCCGAGCCTTAGAAAGTGGTCCAATCAAGTCCATCCCCCAAATCATGAACAGCCACAGACTGGTCATTTTCTTCAGGTAGGCTGATGGAGCTCATGGCACCTTTGCGAACCTCTGACACTTATCACACCTATTAATGAGGTCTATAGCATCTTGCTTCATGGTCGGCCAGTAGAATCCCTATCGAAAAGCCTTTTGTGCCAGGGATAGCCCCCCAGCATGGTTTCTGCAATGACCTGCATGAATCTCCTCCAAGATAGTGCTGCAGTCCTTGCCATCCATGCATCTCAGAAGTGGGGTCGTAAACCCTCTCTTGTAAAGTACGTCATCGCAGATGTAATATCTGGCTGCTCAAGCTCGAAGATGTCATGCCTCGAGTTTATCTTCTAGTAACTTCTCATTTCACAGGTAGTCCAAAATTAGATTCATCTAGGAGTTGGGTGCTTTGGCAATCACCATCACAACATCTTGATGCTCAGTGCTCAGGGATGGAAAGAGCTTTACTGGGATCATTCTTATGAGATTGGGATCGTCATTGGCGGATAGATGAGCGATCGTCATTGGCGGATAGATGAGCTAAAGCATCAGCATGCAGGTTTTGGACTCACGAAATTTGACTAATCTAGAATTGCCGGAAGGAGCCTAACAACTCTTGGACTCTTTGGAGATAGCTTATCATCTTTTGCCCTCAAGCTTGGTATTCACCCTTCACCTAATAAACGATGAGTTACGAGTTGTTGAAAATCTTTATTCTCTCGGCGTGCACCTCCCTAGCCAATCATAAACCCGCCAACAAGGCCTCTTATTCAGCTTCATTGTTAGTGGCTTGAAAGCTAAACCTTAGAGCATAGAAGACCTTGTGTCCTTCTAGACTGATGAAAAGTATCCCTGCTCCAGCCTTTTGGTCGTTGGATGATCCATCAATGAATAATTCCCACCATGGGGTCTCTGGAACTTTTACCTTCTCTTGTGCAGGTTCCGTGAATTTAGCAATGAAATCGGCTAGTACTTGTCCCTTATGGCTGATCTGGGCTTATATTCGATGTCAAACTGAGCGAGCCCTATTGTTCATTTGAGCAACCATCTTGAAGCATCTGTCTTTTATAGGACTTATTTCAGTGGGAACTACATAAGGACCCTGATGCTATGGGCTTGGAAATAGGGTCGCAGCTTTCTCGAGATGATGACCAGGTAGTAGGCGAGCTTTTCCATAGCTGAGTATCTTGTTTCGATATTGATAACACAATATTTTATGCATTTATTTATCCTCATACTTAGTATTTTAAGGTCCCAAATTACTTATTTCTAGTTGTGTTAAGATGTATTTATAGTGTGATGCTAATTGGTTTCATTTTACAAAATTCTGCATAATTGGCCATTTTGAGTAGTTTCTGTAATCTAGCTATATCTTGAGCTAAACTTATCCAATTAATGTGATTCTTCTCTTATAGGAAATATGAGAGATAGATCTACAACTTTCATGAAGACTACAAAAGCTGAATCACAAAATTAGTTGTCCAAAATTGGAGCTCAAATCAGAATCAAAATGCTGCCTAGCCCTGTCCCTGGCAGCCTGACCTTCGAGCATTCAACAAGTCAAAACTTGAGCTATAGAGGTCCAAATGAGATGAAACAAAGCCCAAATATAATCTAACACATAAATCCACAATTCATATGAATACTTCTCGTGCTGAAATGATCAAATTGGGTGTGATAAATAGGCTACAATTTAGAGGCAAAGAAGTTATGAAAATGGGCCCTACAGAATTGAAGTTTTAAGGCCCCAATTGACATAAGCTTGAGCCCAATGCAACTCCCTTTGCTCCAACCCACACTAAACCAGTTGGAGACCTAAAAAGAAGAAGAAAAATTAGGAATGCAATTTGCCAAAGAGTAGAACATGCAATGGCAGAGGCTGCCATCCAGATTAGCCATCATTGCCTACTCCCTACTTTGCAGCTACTTTCTTTTTTCTACCCGGGACCATTTGGCTCAAGAGTTTTTTTTTTAGTTTTTCATTCAGTTTTTAGTGTGTTTTAGGGTAGTATTTTCGTGAGGTATAGAGCAAGATTTTTCTTCCCTCTTTTCTATATTTTTCAGCCTCCATGGAAGGCTAACTTTGTAACAGTCTAAGGGGCTGTAACTTGAAGGATTAATGCTGAGATTCTGGCATGTCTTTCTACATTCAATTATTGGATCTTTCTCTTCCTTTCCTCTTAGTTTTTATTGTGATATTTGAGTTGAATGGATCCATTTAATTTAGATATTAATATGGTTATTGAGATCTTGATAATTGCCTTAGAAGAGGATAGGAAAACTAAGTAATGCATTGAGATCCTGATGGATTGCTTGTAGCTAAGTTCTGCATTGAACTTATTAATCATTTTAGGGATCCTTGTTATGATTGATAACAATTGAATGAATATGTAGTGATCTAGGATGCATTAATCTCAAGTTGATTCCCTTGGCTGGTTACTTTGTTATTTGTGTTTTCATTTCTGTTAGTGTAGTTAGTTTTTAGTGTAGTTTCTG
>JANHAO010010640.1:0-17513 GCA_026873985.1 Saraca asoca
GTGATATAAGAAACTGACCTCAGCTGCCATTTTAAATGAGATTTGTCATAATACAATGTATTAAAGTTCTCTTAATCTATCTATCTAAAAGAGTCAAGGAAGGCATGCAGACAAAATCTACGCTGATAAAGAAAGATCGATAGGGTTTTCTTTTTTTTTTTTATAGGAGAAATTACACTTTCTGCTTTAAAAATTTTATTTAATTATATTTACATCTCTCTATTTTAAAAAATATGTAATAATTTATATTCTCTTAATTTAAATCTATATCTATTTTTTATACTATAAAAATAAGATAAATAAATATTTATCTCTAAAAATAAAAATATTAAATTAAATTTAAAGGAGATGAACGTAGAAACCTAAATTTATAAGTCACCTGGACTAAACATGTTAAGAATGATAGTTTAATACTAATTAATCTTATGAAGGATAAATGGGTTTCTTTCAAGGAACTGCGAGCCGAAAAGAGAGGCAAAATGAAAAGGTGTCTACCATTGTATGAGTTGGAAGCTACATTTTCTGGTTGAAACTTCTTGATGTATCAGATAGATCTGAATCAAATGAGAAATGTTGTGCGTTTGGCGGCTTCTCGTATACAACTTTTTCTGAGTTCACCCACATTTGTGCTTCTTGTATATAAAAATAAGATTACACATCCCTTTTTATATCTTGCACCCTTTCTTTACCCTTCAGTACCACTTAATGAACTTCAATCCTTTTTTCCCCTTAACTTCCATTGTGTCATAAATATGAACCCATCAACTAGTGACTTTTTTTCTTATAAATTGTCATAATAATCCGGGACAACAGAATTTAAAATGACCATGCATTTGATAATTTCTGGTTTGGTCATTAATGATACGTTCAATTTAAAGCCAACTATACCTAGTTTATATTTATAGTGAATAACTTGTCGGCAATAAACATATTTTTAAACTAGTTTGTGACTTGTTAATATGACTTGAATAAAAATATTTCCCCCTAAAGCACATGGAGTTAAGAATGCATAATATTGGCCATAATATCACCCAGCCTCTTTCATTAAGAATTTGTAGAAGTTGTTTGGTTTTTACACAACCTCCTCTCTAACTTTTTCTTTATGACTTCTACTTTGATTTGCAAGGACAAAGCATAGGTTGCTTCTTGGTTTGTAGGTTTGAGAGTTAGGAAACAAAATCTATTAAGAATTGAAATTACACAGGTTTGATATATCTCCTTTGTTATTTTCATGACTTTTCACCCTTTTCTTGTTAATCTTCTTGAAAGAAAATTATTTGTATTTAATATATTATGAGGGTGTTTGTTCATGACTCCAAAACAAAAAAAAAATGTAGGCCTTGATTTTAAACTGTTTTAACATTATTTCAATCTTTTAAACATGATAAAAGATCTTAGAATTAGACTTGTTCCAGTTAGATCTATTGAGCCTCCTATAATTTTCATTCTTGGGTAGGTAGTGTACTAGCCATGGTAATGGACAAATTTTGGATTATTTTGCCAAGGAACATGACTAAATATGCTAAGGGTTTAAAGGATTTTTTGGATTTTACAATTTTAAATTGATCCATTAAAGAGAGAATAAAATGTCTATGTCCTAATTATAGATTTAGGTGATGGTTAACTAGAAATGAAGTATATGAACACTTGATACTAAAACAATTTCTAGTTTGATGCACAAAATGGATTTGGCATGGGGAATCAAGTGTTATAAACACTTCAACTAGTGAGTATCTTGGCAATGAACAATCTATATCAGAGTCCAATGAGAATTCAATTCAACAAATGATAAATGATGTGTTTGGGGATCTCTAGACTTGCATGAACCTAATACACCACCAGAACCAGTTGCTAAAGATGAGGAGTTAAATCTAAATGCGGGTCAAAATGAACAAATTAGAGAATTTTATGAGTTAGTTAGAGATAGAAATCAGAAATTGTATGAAGGGTGCTCTAGGTATTCAAAACTCTCTTTTCTAGTCATACTATATCATGTTCAATGCTTGTGTGGGATTACTAATAAAATAATGTCCATGATATTAAAGTTGTTGCATGATACATTTGCTTATACAAAGATCCCTAAATCTTTCTATGAGGCTATAAAAATCATTAACAAGCACTCAACTACACAAAGATACATGCATGTCCAAATGGCTACATGCTTTATTAGGGAGAGGATGTAGATAGACAAGAATGCAAGAGATGTCATACCTCTAGATGGAAACCAAAGGGCAACAATAATGGTAGAAAGAAAGGGAAGAAAACTCATGCAAAATTGTTACGTTATTTTCTACTCAAGCCATATTTGTAAAGATTATTTATGTCATCTAAAATTGTAGAGTTACATGAAGTGGCATGTTGTGGGGAGTAATCATGATAGTTTAATGAGACATCCAAGAGATTCTAAAGCATGGAAGAGGTTTGATTCATCAAATCCAAAATTTCTTTAGATCCACGGAATGTGTGACTTGGCCTTGCTAGTGATGATTTCAACACTTATAGGATTTTAAGCACCAATTATAGCATATGGCTAGTTATTTTAATCCCCTACAACTTACCTCCCTGGATGTGTATAAAGTAGGTTTCTTTCATCCTCTCAATGATTATTCCAAAAAAGAGAATGCCTAGGAATGACATAGATGTCTACCTCCATCCTCTTATCCAAGAATTGCAAGAGTTCTGGAATGATGGTGTGGAAACGTATGATGCATCAACAAATAAAATGTTCAAAATACAAGTAGATCTAACGGATAATTAGTGACTTTTCTAGACTTCGAAACTTGTCTAGGTGGAACATTCACACTAGCTTAGCTTGCCCTTTGTAACTTTAACTTTGAACCTCAACATCATCCATATAGTAAGAAGTGGTGCTTTATGTGTCCTTGTCACTTTCTAGATATATCTCATAGGTTTAGGTCTAATAAGTCTCAATTCAATAGAAACTTAGAGTTAACAGATTTATCAAAAATATTGTCTGGTTATGACATTTGAAATAATTAGAAAATGTTGATGTCATATATGGAAAGGTGCCTGATATGAAAGAAGTAGGAAAAAGATCTCAAGGTGCATTGATAGATGAAAGTCAGACATAATAATGGAAGAAGAAGAGTATAATTTTCCAACTTCTATATTAGAAATTTAATTTGCTACATCACAATCTTGACGTTATACACATTGAGAAAAATGTGTGTGATAATGTGATTTATACTTTGCTTGATGAACAAAGGAAGATGAAGGACCATCTTAATGTTCATAAAGACCTACAAGTAATGAATGTAAGGTCAGATCTGTGGGCTAATGAGAATGGGAAGCACCCTCTGACACTTTTTTGCAATGACAAATCCACAAAATGATGTGTTTCTCCATAGATTGAAGAATTTGAAAGTACTTGATGAATATTCAAGCAATATTTCAAGATGTATTGATTTAAGACATCGTAAGGTCTTTGGATTGAAAAGTCATGATTCACATATTCTCAAGGAGCAATTATTACCATTGGCATTGCTCAATTTGTTACCAAAGAAAGTAAATGCAGTTTTAGTTAAGTTGTATTCATTCTTCAGATACCTTTGTGGTAAATCATTGAATCCAATTGAGCTTGACAAGCTTCAAGAAAGATATGTACTTACACTTTGCCATATGAAAATGTCATTTTCTCTATCATTCTTTACTGTAATGGTTCATTTGACTATTTATCTTGTCGAAAAAGCAAAACATGGAGGACCTGTACATTATCGATTGATGTATTCCATTGAGAGGTGCATATACTTGATTTGTTTTCAATAACAATTGCAATACTAGTAATTGAATGCTTAGCTAATCATATTTGTATGTTTTACTTTGTACTTAATAGGTACTTGGGACATTCAAAGCCTTATGTGAAAAATAGGGCTCAATCTGAAAGCTATATAGCCGAAGGTTACTTAGCTGAGGAAATTCTTACTTGCTGTTCAAGGTATTTGGATGGAATTGAGACAAGACTCAATGGAGTTGGATAGGTCAATGACGACTCTAATCATGTTTACTCCTATCAAAAGTCATCTATCTTTCCAAAGATAGGTTGACTAGTTAGATAGGCCTTAACTTTTATGCTAACACAATTGAAGTTAGCACAAGCACATAGATATATGTTGTTCAATTGCCTGATAGTTGACCTACTCATTAAGGAATTGAGGACTTAAACAAAGAGACAACTCAGAAGTCAAACTTGAATAGAGGCAGATATAACAAAAGCTATTAATAAGGAAGTTGTTTAATGGTTTGCTTGCTGAGTAAGTTTGATTGTCTTCATTTTTCTATGATTTTTCAATTTTAATCTATATAAGTAATATGTTACAATATGCAATCTTTATAGATCATGAATGTTGATAATCATGTAGAGGTGTGTGATGATTTAAAGTTTCTGGCTAGAGGACCTCTTTAGCAAGCTAAGAGGTTTAATGTTTACAACATTAGTAGCTTCAAGTTTGGCATAGTTCATTAAGAAGAAAGATTGAAAACTCAAAATAATGGCATTTTTATAATTGCAAAGTTAGCATGCTATGGAAAACTAGTTGATATCATTAAGTTAAACTACCATGGCCAATTTACTATTGTTTTATTGAAATGTGAATGGGTCAATACCAATAGGGTAATAAGAAAAGATCCATTACAATTTATTTCTATCAACTTCTCTCGACTAATCCACACCAGTGAGTATGAAGAGCATGATCTATACATATTAGCTTCATAAGCACAAATGGTATACTATATGAATGATGAAGTGGATTAAGATTGGAGTATTGTTGTCCACTTAAAACCAAGGGATTTATATGATATGCGTGAAGAAGTGGAAGAAACAATTTGTGAGACTGAGCTACCTATTGCACAAGACTTTCATATATTCTTCTCTAATTATGTTCAAACCATAAGCCTTGTGAGAAAGGATGCAGATGATGAGGCCATGGTTATGCCAGATTTAGAGGACAATATGGACAATGAAGAACAAAATAGCTAAAATTATAGCTGCGTAAGGATAGGTGTTGCATTTGTTTATTCTATTCATTTGTTTCAATATTTAATGTTGATCATTAGTTTTATTTAATTGCAATTTTACTACTTGTTGGAATTATATTTCTACTTGTCTTTTCAAGTCACTAATTTTTGTTGTTAAATTTTTTGCAGCTATGCCACAGAAAAACCGGTTTAGAAACCTAAGCAAATCATGCCTACATCACATGATCCACCACAACCTCCATCACATGCTCATTCTAAGCCTTTACAACATCACACTATTGAGCCTCTTCAACTAAAGTAGCATGAGTCACCAATGAATTCTTCACCATCCCAGCATGTGGCATTAGACCTTTCACCATCTTAGCAGAGGGCAGTTGATGATGAATGATCCCAACAACCACTAGTAGATTATCCACCACCTAGAGGCCACTGGAGAGTCATTGTTATAGGTAAATGTATCATTGATGGATAGTATTTATTGTATCTAATTATACTAATTAAACATTTATTGGCAAAATAGATCCGAACAAATCTTGAAAGATGATCGACATGAAGATAGCAGATATATGCGAACTAAAGAACCAGAAGATAGTTATCATTCTTTGATTAGTATGGTACGCCCACCAAAGATGCTACTGGCATATACGGGCAGATTATGGGAAAATTGGCTTCTAAGCCTATTAACCTCCCAATCACTTATGCTAATTGGAGGAATGTTTCTAAAGCTTGGAAGAATGAAATATTTGATAACAAAATCAAGGTAGTAAAAAAAAATTGTGCATTTTATTTGTATTTGACATCATACTCATTATATAAACTAACATTAGCTATTTTCTTTATTCTTTGAAATCTAGATTTCATTTTGATGTAGCATATTCTGTTGCAAGGAGTTAGACACTTAAGAACTTAGGCAGAAAGTAGAAGGACTTCTAAGGGAGGATATTGCATGAGTTCAATGATTCCTCCTTGGCTATAAAGAAAATGTATGAAAAGGTCCTAGATGGGATTCCTTGGGATCAATGGAGGACTTTTGTTGACAAGAACAATGAAGAGAAATATAAGGTAATGTCTAATGTAAGTATACTATTTAATCAAAATGTATATGCAAATGTCAATAATAATGATTCCTTCTTATTATAGGAGACATGTAAGAAAAATGCATCAAATCGTCAAAAGCAATTGATTTCACAAACAATTGACTCTAAAAGCTTTGCTAGGAAAAGGGTTAAATCGGTTTTCTTCCACACCTTGTTATTTAAGTATTGATACATTATCTAAGTTGAGATATACTATCTAAATTGATATATATATTCTTATATAGGATGATGAGTTAGGTCATCTGGTGGGAAGAACAAAACTATGGTTTCATGTTCATAAGAAACCAGATGGCACTTATGTCAATGAAGCAGTAAAAGATATAGGGGTTAATTTTTGCTTCATATTTTATGTTACAGGAATTAGACATTCACAAACATATTAATGCAGTGGATATTCTACTTTTGCAGGAGCAAATTAAGGAGATCTTATCCTAAGACCCTTCTTTACAATCTCAAATCATGCCATAAGATGATGCCATGGCAAAGGTATTTAGGAAAGAGCACTTTGGTTGGGTTCGAGGTTTGAGCTTTGGACCATCCACTTTGAATGTGTTTGGAAGAGCTTCTTGGCATTTTAGTGGCATGACATTTGATATTAGTAGTTCTAGCGAACCACAAATGCAAGCAAGAGTCCAAAGTTTAGAGTCAAAGTTGAATTCTGAGCGCGAAAGGCAAATGGCTATAGAAGGAGCATTGGCATCAGTTTTTCAAAGAATATTTGGGATAGTATTTGATGAAATTACCAATTTCATAGTTCACCCTCCATCATTAAATTTCCATTATTCTCTCTACTTGTTGATGATGGATTGACTATGTTTGTTGATTGTGACAATGGATTAATTATATTTGCTGCATATAAATCATAAGTTATTATGACTTATTTATTTTTTAAAATTCAAGTTTTGTAGGATATATTAAAACCTAAGCCAAAACAAGGGGTAGAGAGAGGAAAGTAAAAAAACTATATTAAACAAATTTTACAAAAAATTTTAGTTAGATAGCACTTTCAGATGACATGCACTAACTAAAAGGTGAGCACTTATGTGTCAAAGATTAGATTGTGCCACAATGCTATGTATAACATGTACTAGAGTTACAATGTTAGATGTCATGCTTTCATATAGTGGAACCAACCTTATGTATGCTTGTCACTTTCTCAGGGTCACTAATTACAATATTATACACATATTGACACATCATATGAAAGACTTGACAAAAATAGAAAAAGCCCAAGTAAGAATAGCTTTATGCCATAAATTGCATATTGTTGGATGGATATTCTATCTAATTAATTTTCTTTTGGCCCTCTCTTCTTGATTAAAGTTGAAAATTTTTACCCTCCATACAATCATTTAGATTAAGACACTACACAAATAATTTTGAAATCTCAGTGTTTTGTCCTTGTTAAATTACCGTATGACAAGATATAAGATGTATAAAAAAAAGTTAAAATTTTAATATTTGGCATGATGTATATATAAAATTATATATAATTTAATTATAATAACCATTTGGCATAATACTTACCTTTGGTAGTACATATGAATCTTAGATTTGATAATTTTGTGAATAATCAGAGCAGAAAAAACTAAAAATCTCTGATAAATTTCATGTTTTTGGAGTTTTGCTCATTATATTATATTGGAAAGCCAAGTTTGAAAGCAACTCTTGTTGGATGTCTATAAGTCCGATATGGTCAGGACAATACCAAAAAATTCTTACTTACATATTTTACATGAAATTAATTATAAATAGAAAATTGTACATATTCATTAACCTATAAAGTTATACATATGTCCTATAATATATAATATGTATCTAAAAATTTCTTTCAATTACATAAGACTAGGTGTAGGTAGAGTTCTCCCAAAAGAGTTTTGATATATATATATATATATATATATATAAATTTTGTATAAATTGTTGTAAAAATTTGAAATTTCGATACTTACTCGATTTAAAATTTTGGAGTGTGCACCTGCTTGTGGCCCTTTGTTTATATATGAATCACTCAACATGTGCATTTCTGCAACTATTGCAGTAGTACTGCAGTCTGCAGGGTGACCAACACCAAATTATGTATGATTCTTGCTAACTTCATATATACTCATACAAATATATATCTCTTAGGAGGAAGATATCATTTTTCATTCTTCAATGGGTTTGGTTGCTTAAGCTTGAAATGCTCATAGAATAGAATTGCTAGATATCTTTTTCTTTTCTTTCAATGTTTGGATCTGAAACCGCCAGACTGGACTATTATTTTACTTCAGCCTATATATACTCATTAGTTTTCTACATATAAATCATAAGTTAGAATTAGCTTCTAGAAATTGTTTTTTTAAAATTCAAGTTTTAAAGAAGGGTTTCTCATTGTAAATACTGCAAAGATGTTTTATAGGACATGCGGAATAAATTTTAATATGTTTTTAGTTGATCTTAGGATTAACATAATAACTTAAACTAATTTTATTTTATAGCCATTAGACATAGGAAGTGGACATGTCACAAAAGCAAGGACCTCTTCCTTCGCTAGTGATAACGTACCATCATGAATTCTACATTCCGATTATTGTCAAATTATGTTTAAACATATAAATTCTAATGTTTAACTAACAAATGTTTAAATTCTTATTATTAATATGAAATTTGTATTTAATTTTATTTATATTAAAATATATAAATTTATTATAAATTATTCTTCTTGTAGATTAATAGATATAGGAAAAATTAGGATAGGAAAAAAAATCTGAAAATTGAATTTAATAGTGCTTTTTAAAAAAAATTAGAAAACTACCGCTAAATGTACAAAAATCGCTGCAAAAAACAATTTTTTTTTTAACAATTTTTTAGAAAATCACCACTAAATGTAAAGAAAACTACTACAAAAACCAAAAAAAAAATTTTAAAAATCACAAAAAATTACTGTTAACTGCATCATAAACTGTTGGAAAAATATATTTTTTTAAAAATTTAAAGGATAACAGCCACTAAAGACATTAGAAAACTACTTTACAATATATATGTTTTTTCATTTTAACAAAAATCACTACTAACTACCTTAAAAAACCGTGGCAAAAATAAATTTTTTTAAAAAATGTAACCAAAACTGTCACTAAGTATTAATAAACTATCATTATGTTTACTTTTCCGATGATTTGTAAAAACACACATGAAATAGTTCCTAATCCATGTATCTATGACAGTTTTGAAAATCATTACAAAGTGTATGACCACTACCAAAATTCAACAAAAACCGTTGTTCAAGATAATTTTTTTTTAGTGTTTGGTGCTTATTTGGATAGCCAAGTAGAATTAGTTTTGCATAGCTAGAATCTACTTTTGCAAGGAAAAAATGTAAATCTTATGCAGGTCTGTGAAACCTTAAGTACTTATGAGTAAAAGAAATATTTTGTTCCGTCTGTCCTAGAGCAATTCTTTGGTGGCAAAATTTATTGTTTTTTTCCTACATCTTATCCTTCTGTTTTGTATTGTAAGTAATTAATTATTCATTTTCAATATTAATTTGATACTCACAAATACTTTTTTTTTATGAATAAAACATCTTTTTTTTAAAGTAATTTTAACATATACTACTAAACATTAAACTCATTTTTTCAATTAAACTATTTTTAAATCATTTTAAAAGTAAGTTTACAAAAAAAGAATCATCTAAACATACCGTAATAAACAAATTAGAATATTGATAAATATAAATTTGAGAATGATTTATATCCTAAAAGCGTATGCATGTTTCAGTTTTTAAGTTACTGGTCATTTCATATGTTACAATTAAAACTCCTCAGGGATTTCATTCTGAAATCTTTCTTGTGTTTTTAAAAATATCTTAAGAGAATTTAATAATCTTATGTTTGGTTCATAATTAAAATAAATTTATTTGGAAACATATACATCTTAAAAATGATTTTAGTCCAATATACCTCCAAAATATTTTTAGGTGGTGGATATTCTCATGATACGAAAATATTTTGGTCATATAAAAAATAATTTTGCCTACTCTTCTATTAATACCTTACCATCATTATCATCTCAATCTATCATCACCTATTATTATTAACTATCATTCACTATTACTTACTATCATTGATCACTGTTTGTTATTATTTATCCATCAACTTCCTGTGTTGACCATTGTTATTTGATCTACTTTTTGGTGTTGACCTTCATTGGCCGGTCAATTTTTTATTGAGAACATTTTTAGAAACCTAACATGATTCCTAAAAATATAAATAAATTAAAATACAATATTGTAACATTCTTATAAATCTTTTCAATCGTAATGTGACAATTTTGATAATCATATTTTCGATGATATTACAATTTCTTAAAATGTATAATCATTACTATAAAAAGTAGAAATGATGTCTTTAAATAGATGTTAGATGAAAGGTAAACTGATGTATATATAGGTGCGATGATGTTTTTGTAAATATGAGAAAAATTACAATGTTAGTACTTATTAAACAACCGGCGTTTAAACTTAATATTATGTTTAATTTTGGTTTGAGTCAAGAAACCAACATACTTTTGATATCATTTTAGTTTAAACCATCTTTAAAATTTATGACTCATTTACTATCAATTTTTTTTATTAATTTATCAATTAAATTATAATTTGATTATACTTTAAATAACCTTATTATAATATAATTCATGACTTATTTGATTATAGTTAAATAATTTTTTATTAATTTATCAAATAAATTTTTAATTAAATTATTTATATGCAACTAATTTATTGATATGACAATATTAAAATTAATTTTCTATTTTCAAAACTATAGAATTGTAAAATTCTCTGATGATTATTAATTTCTTCTATTTTATCAAGACTATGGAATTGTCAAATCAAAATAAATTTAACACGTTTATATTTATATATAAAAAAAAGACATAATTAGACTTCAGTTTTGTTAAGAAATGATGTAGATAGACAAAAAAAAATTAGGTATATGAAGGGGCGTAGATTAGATGTTAGTTTTGTATTAGGAATCAATGTATATATATGATATTACATGTTAGTTCCAACATATTAACTAAAATCTAAAGTCCCCTCAAATTTTAAGAGGCCATGCATCCCCTTGTCTTTCATTCTACTCTAGCATGCTCTAAAGGTTTATAGTTTATTTTTTCCTTTTTTTTTCTCTTTTGTTCCTTAGTTTGTGTATAGGGAATGATTAACTTATCTTTCCTTTTCTCCTTTAAATAGGGCATATGGATCTTTTAAACAAGAGGATGATAGGTGTACTTGATTTGTGTGTTGTCTTGTAGACTATCTTAAATGTGTGTGTTGTCTTGTAGACAATCTTTGATGTGGAAGCACTCCTTGTAGCTTTCAACAATAATGTTACATATATATTGCTTAGTTTATGTAGAAGGAATTGTTAGCAACATTGTTCCTTTTATCTAATTCAAATGTTTTTTTGATATTCTTATGAGGTTTGCTCAGTTTCTGTTTTAGGCTTCATTTTCTATTCCATTGATACATATATTGGTAGTATGTTGGAATCATTGTTTTGTAACATATTTGAAATTTTTGTTGATCCAAATGTATGAATTTTTAGTTGGATGGTTGTTTTTTATAAAAATGTATCTAGTAGCAAGTTTTTGTAAAAATGTAGCTTGCTATAGATTTTTATATCATGATTATTTTTAAAAAATCTCAATATAAATGGCATTGGTTTTTAAAACAAACTGATGTCTTTACATTACTACAAAATGTAGAAATAATGCATAAACAAAATGAAAAAAAATAATTCAAAAAAAAATCAACGGTTAAAATTATTATGGAAAGGTGGTGGTATTTGTGTAAATATGTTGAAACTTAATCTGATTGTCATAAACAATAATGTATAAAAAATGGAAAAAATAATTTAAAAAATTCAATAAGTAATATTAATATGAAGAAGTGGTAGTATTTTTGTAAAACATTGAAATTTAATACGTTGGTTTTCATAAAAAAAATCAACGTATAAACATTAAGACATCAATTTTTTTATAAGGAACTGACATATATGTAAGAGAATAGACATTGGTTCTTACTTATTAATTGACGTCTGAAGTCTAAGTTTCTCTACTTAACTTGAAAGTTCTTCCCTCGACTCTCATTTGTTTTTCCATGTCTGAAACATTTATGAAAAATCATTCTCAAACCCT
The DNA here is from genome assembly GCA_026873985.1 of Saraca asoca. Classification (NCBI taxonomy): domain Eukaryota; kingdom Viridiplantae; phylum Streptophyta; class Magnoliopsida; order Fabales; family Fabaceae; genus Saraca; species Saraca asoca. Next base: position 12,270 of record JANHAO010010640.1, read on the forward strand.
CGTTACATTTGTCTTTATTATCTTTGAACTTTGCATTTCAAGTCCATAGCTAATCAAGGTAGAGAACTTCATTCTTCTTATAGCTAATCAAGGTAGGGATTTTTATTCTTTTTATATAGTATTCTTTTCTTCATTGCTAAGTTATATCGATGTTTGTATATTTTTTTTGGGCTTTATACTTTGCTAATGGTTTAAATTTTAGGGTTTAGCTTTTTTTCCTCTTTTGTTTCTTAGTTTGTTTATTGAAAATGATTTTAGCTAGGGTTAGTTTTTGGTTGCTGGTTGGCATGAGGTAGTTTTTAGTTATAGTTAGATGGTCATGCCCTATTTTTGACTAGCTATGAGAAAAAAATGGTTAAAAAGTTGCTAGCTACTAGTTGCTTTTATGATTTTGATTAGGGTTTATGCTTCTGTGATATATTCTTGTAACATGATAACATGATAGGGTTAGTTTTACTTTGAACAAACCTTCCTTATTCTTCAAGGCACTAATATGTTAATTTATCATATTCATTATATTCTTTTATTATATATATGTATTGAATGTTCAACTTATTTCAACCCTGAATTAGTGGTTTTATTTTGAACAAATGTTCCTTATTATATAGTTTTATAATTCATTTGTGAATTATTATTAGATGATGACATATTACCTAAATTATTATTTTTTGAGATTAACTTCTTTTCCTTTTTTTTTCTTTTAAACAGCCATACAGACCCGTCTTGGTATGGTAAGAAGAGTATGTGGGATACTACACTTATGAAGTAAATAAACCTGATACATAGTAGAGCAGAGAAGGTGAAAGTTGAGTTCAATGCCAAGGGTCAGGCAATCGGAGCTGGGTCATCCAAATATAAAAGTTACATTAGAATGTTGGCACACACCAAAGTGCTAATCAGTATTGAGCATTGAAAAGAAGTACCAAAGGACATGAAGAAGAACATTTGGTAGGATGTTTTAGCATATATTACTTATATCTAATTTGTGCTTAAGATATATATAACTATCTTCTTAAAATAATTGTATATAAGTATAATCTATATGTGTATTGTCTTGTAGAACACCTTTGATATTGATGCCAAGAGGAGAAAAAGAAGTTTTAAACTTGTTAGGGAGTGGTGTAAGACTTCAAAAATCAGTTGACAAGAGATTATATCACCATCAAAAGGAATGGTGATGAAAACCCTTTTAAGAAATATAACTTTCTTGATCAATAAGTTTAGAATGATTTTGTGAACCAATGCCAGTTTGAGGCTTTTCAAGTAAATTTTGCCTTCCTACCTGACATATATATATATATATTTCAACTATTATGAATAATCTAACTATCTTATTAACTTTTTTTTTTCAACAATGTAAGAGTGCAACCAATAGGGAGAGTTAGGCAAAAAAATAAATATAAACATAGGCTATCCTGTGGTAGATATGTGAAGCTTAAGGAAGCTTTGATGAAAAAAAAAAGCTTACAGAACAAGCTTCTAGTCAATCCGATTCACAAGTAATTTTCATATCTTGGCATAAAATTCAGAAGAAAGCATGCGTCAACACAAAAGTTGGATATATAATTGAAGAAAGCTAGATAATTGTTGAGAAAATTGTAAATAATTTGTAAGTGTTAATTGCTTAAGTATTTACTATATTTCTAATATCTAAATTTCATAATTTTATGCATGTCAATTAAGTATCTCACTAAGAAAAGAGTAAGCAGAAATGGGAGGAGGTTAGGGAGGTTGAGAGTATGCAGACAAAGGAATCAATGACTTAACTAACTCAGCCTCAAGAGATGCCTCCTGTTGAACCAAGAAAAATGTTATTTGTTATGGCTAAGAATATGGCGAATGATGATTTCATCCAAATTTATATGGATGTTGAGGTCCTGGGTAATGAATGTGAAGTTTTTGTGACTAAGGACGACATCATGCAACTCTTAGGCATAAAAGAGATAAATATATCTTGCGTCCAGTTTTTTGTGACTAAACATGAGGGTTGCCTCGTTGTGGGACTTAACCCAACACCTTATGACATGAGCTAATGACAAGCATGCACCACTTGTGTCTATGATCCTAAAGGCACCCCTATCTTTCAAGAGGATTTACAACATGTCAAGCCCTAGTAAGGTTCTTCACTTCACATCAAATTAAATCACATGCTCCAGTGCTTGTGTGGGCCTTAATCAAATCCTTTTAGTTTTATTCTTGCAAATGTACTCCTCAAGTGGGATACTTAATGCATTAGCTATAGCACTACATGGGTTAATATGCATAGCTCCTAGTAACAATTGTTTACGTGTAGGACTATTAGGGTATCTAATCCTATTCGCACCTTTATCTCTCCTTTCTTAGTGTTAGTGTTAGCTCGACAGAGTGCTTTTACCATTGGTGTTCTTTATGATCTCCATGCATTTCACCACTCCATTGGAAATTCCTTTTGCCCTTATCGTACTCCAACTTGGACTTAAAAGCCACCTACAGATGCTTTACACCTAATCATTCTAGATAATGCTTGCATCCTATATCTTATCATGACTATTGGCATAGAGTTAACCAATGCTTATTCCCTAAATACCATTATTGCTTCTTCTTTAGGAAAAGAAGTTCACAACCTATAGGCCTTCTACCTCTACACAATATTGCTCTATCAGGCTTTCGCCTATTGGGAAAAATTCCCCATTGCTACCTCCTGTATGAGTTTGGGCTGAGTCCTAGTCCTATTATGGCTGATCATCGCCTTGAGAAGCAATTGCCTCACTAACTAGTTAATCATATGTGAGCCCCCTCCTCAGGCAAATTCCTTCTTTTGTTCCTTAGCTTATAAGGTATTAGAATCCATTTCCAACTGTTGTTCCCCTCCCAAGGGTAGGTTTTTACATGTTACTCACTCGTCTGCCATTGAAAACACCATTTCCTATTTGACTTGCATGTGTTAAACATGATGGCAATGTTTATCTTGAGCCAAGATTGAATTATCCAAGAGATTCATAGTTACATTACTTATAGCTTCCTTGTTCATAGACAAAGCTAAATCATAATTCTCCTTCATTCTAATGCATAACTTGTATCCATACGCTTCATATATGCCTAGATTTAGATCCTAAAAATATAGCCTTTATACCCCTTCGCGTCAATAAGCCTCTTGTTAACTCCCATTTGATCACAACAGGGGACCAAGTCAAAATAGAAAAACTCACATTAGGCTTAGGGATAATCAAGCTCAAACTGATGACTTCCCTCACATCAAGTTAACACTCTACTATTGAGTTATATCCCTTCCCTTGCCCCTATCGAGAAATATAACTAACTGATCCTAAGGCAAAGGGTCGAGAAACTCAACGCCACTATTCTTGAATAACTTGGAATCTGACCTTCTTTTCTTTTCACACTATAACTGATACAAAAAATAATAGGAAGAATTGGATTCAATTGTCAACTGCTCCTATCAAAAATAGGATTGACTAAAAATTCGAGCCATAGCGCATGGTTTCATAAAACTATATGATTTTTCTAATCTAAATAAAGCAAGTTTCACATGAAGAAGATTTGGCTTAGCATGTTCTATTTGATATAGGTAGGAGAAGAATCAAAGTTAGTATTCTTAAAAAAAATAGAGAAATCAGAGCAAAGTTAAGACGATAGGGATCATCCTCTCTTTTTGCACCAAAAATCTTACCATTTCTAAAGTAACTGGAGTTACATCTATTTTTCCATTTTAATTCAAGAGTTCTTATGTGTTTCCACAACCCTTTGAGACCCTGAAAAATAGACAAATTCCTTTTGTTAAGAACACATGCAAGATTCATCACTGCAAAAATGATAATGGTAATCCCACCATTAATTACTTCACTTATGAATTTCTTAGTAATAGAAATAGAATTGTCTTTTCTATATAATCTCCTCAGTTCTCGTGGACTTCATTGATTGAATCATATAGATATTCCCTCTACAAAAAGATATCCACACAATATAGGTCATCAAAAGGATCATGAAGACCGACCAAAGCATGAAAGTCGGGATCTTTCAGAAAATAGATTCCTATTTGAAGAGTGTATAACAATATAGATAAGCTCACACTAACCCGTTAGTTTAGGATCCAATTTGGAATTTTCCTTGTAAGGTATTGGAAGGGAATTGGAATGTAATAATATCGATTCATATAGATGTAGAAGAAAGGGTTCTCTATTAAGTCAAATGCTATACCTACAGGATAAGGATAGAGAAAGAGGAAAAAAATCAAAGGTTTCACATAGTACTTTTCATCAAAAATTAATCTGATTTGTTCATACCTTTTGCTTAATGAGAAAATAGGTCAGATTCTGCAGGATCAAACCTATGGGACTTAAGGGATGGTGTAAGTGAATAAAAAAGAAATCAAAAATAAAAAAATAAGTAAGTAAAAATGATGTGGAAAAGTCCAGTTCCAAATGAACAAATTAAAACTTGATTAAGAAGGATCTTTTTTATCCTTGAAGAATGTGGGGCAAAAGGATTGATCAAGAAAAATTTCTTTTTCTTATTATAATTATAAGATCATGACCGGATTTACATAGGTTTGGTAAAAAGAATAGTCTTCTCCTTTGAGAATAATCAAAAAAGGAAAGTGTTCAATTGGAACATGAAAACATGACTGAATTGGTCTTAGTTACTCTTTGGGATGGAGAAGAAGAAGGGGGAGATTCTCAAATGAGAAAAAAGCTCCAATGACTTTGAAAGAATTGAACAAGGTGTCGGATGAGGTGAAAATCTCATGTATGGTTTTATAAAGTGGTAGTTAAGGGTGACTTATTTGTCAACTCTTTCACTACCACCCCTAATAAAACCAAACTCTACCTTAAGTAAAGCTGCTAGAGTACACTTAACCTTTAGATTTTAAATCACTACTTATATACCTAGTATTAGCCATAATTTGCAAGAACATTTTGTATTCTTAGTAAGAATGGGGAAGGTTAACAATTTACCTAGTGTGAGATATCACATTGTTTGAGGAAACCTAGATGTTGTCGAAGTAAAGGATCGTCAACAAGGGCATTTTAGTGTGTTGTAGATTCTTATTAAAGGCTTGTATCATTTAATGATACCATGCGACTCATTAGAAACATATGAAGTTGTATAGCTAACCTTATAACAAAAGTTTTGTAAGGGAACTGGAGCATGCTACCATAAGATAAAAGTGTTAGGTTTCCTTGGCTTAAGGGGCAGCAAAGGGCAGTAAAATTCAAAATTTTCTTCTCCCCTTAGGCTAAGCAAACT
>JANHAO010010641.1:0-17510 GCA_026873985.1 Saraca asoca
TTTAAAAATAATGAAAAATATATAATATTATATAATTAAAATAAAATCTAATTTTAACTTATATAATTATAATTTAAAATATAATTAAAACGTAATATATAATTTATATTATCAATATTTTATTTATTTTTATTAATTTTTTAAATCAAATTAATTTTATCACATCTCAAGTGTCTCCTAATTATTTTTAATTTGATATTATTTTATTCTTTATTTCAATTAATTTGATATAATTTTAACTTATTGTTAAAATTTAATTTATTCAAAAATAATTTTATTTATAAAACCCTCCCCCAAGCTACCTTCTTTCCCAGACCATTCCCCAGGCCCCCTTCTTCTTCTTTCTTTTCCTCTCTTCTTCTCCCACTTTCAGCAATGGCTGCTCCGTGTGAAGCTTCCGGTGGTTGGGGGCGATTTTCGGTAGGACGAAGCTCGGCCCCTTCTGCTGGTTCTTTTCTTCCTTTCCAGCTGAAATAGTCTTCGGGCGTGAAGCTCCTCCACGGCCGAACATGATTTTCTTTTTTTTCTGCTCCTATTTTTATTGCCAGAAACTCAAACACAAAAAAAAAAGGGTCCCACAAAAATTTTAAGCTCCCGTTCCTTGTATAAGCAATGGTTGCTTACACGTCAGCAGTGTCCAATCGTGATACCGTGTAAGCAACCGTTGCACAGGCTTTAAGAACTTATTAAGAACCTGCGTTGGAGATGCTCTTACTATTTTGGGTTTGTCCTTGGCATCCAATTCCATCTCAGTGGTTTGTATTGAACCTTGGTAGAGAAAAGGCACCCTTTTTTTTTTTTGGGGTAAAATACACGTCAATTTACCTCTTCAAATTTTTAAATTTCAAACTTTAACCCTAACGCCCTGATTGGTTGTGCAGAAAATAGGGGAAAAACTTGATTCCGCGAAAAATAAAGGCGGAAAACAATGTTTGCTTCTGATTGGTACTGCTCGAAAAACAATAGCCACGAAAAATGGGTTGAAAACTGGACGTGGGCCCCACGAAAATGTTTTCCGCGCTTATGTGCGCAATACACCTATATACCCACCTTCATCCGCAGAAGCTGGCCCATTTTTTTTTCATTTCTTTTTTCTCATTTTTTTTTGTGAAAAAGAAAAAGAAAAATAAAAAATAAAACTAGTTTTTCAAAAATTAAATATTTTATATTTAAAAAAAAGAAAAGAAAAAAAGAAAAAATAAATTTAACCCTTTCATTCATATCAAAGAAAACAAAAAAAAATCAAAATTTATAGAAAAATTTAAAAAAAGAACAAAAAAAATATATGAAAGCTATGTTAAATAATCTACTTTAACTCCAAAGTTTCATATAAAACAAAATAAAAGGAATAACAACCAAAAAAAAAAATAAACTGAATAAATTTATTCACTTGGTAGAAGAATTCCACCGTTTTTGGGATAGAAGTTGTTTACCAAGATTTCCTTTAATTTGTCACTGAATATCTAAAATAAATTGCAACTTTTAATTAAAAATTGTATTACTAATGAGAGTTGGTGGTTTAACTGATACGAAAGGCAAGCATAATGAACAAAATGATCAAAATTCTTAAGGTTCTAATATGACTAACATTTTAATTGACATATCAACAAAGTAAAAATTTCAAGGGCTTAAGTATCGTATTTTAAAATTGAATGAGGTTAATTGATCTTATAACACAGTGTAATGGGATATATTGTATTTTACCACTTGTTTTTGTTACAGAAGTCATAAGTGCTTAACACAAATAGCTTTAGGTTTGAACCTAACCCATTAAAAAGGTAAAAGCCTCAAAAACAGCAATAGATGGTACTGCATTACTAAAAATACCCCAAAAAAAATGGTGTATTTTAGTTCATTCTATTTAACTCATTAAACACTTAACATAATCTTAATTTAAACATGTACCACTTATTATTAGGTTGTTTAGATTTTATCAAGTATAAAGTAAGGGAGGTTAATAATTTATTTGGAAACAAAAAATTGAAGAAAGAAAGAAAATAAATATATAGCCCCCCCCCCCCACATATATATCTATGAATATATATTTTATTAAAAGAGAAATCATCCTACTAGACAAATATTCATCATATTTCCCACTTTTTTTTTTGTAAAAGAATTCTGTACATATTTTTTTGTACGAAATTTATGTGCAAAATAATGCATTTAACGTAGTTATATACATTTACTTCTTCTTTTAATTACTTTAAAATATTTTTCTTTGAAGTTTTTTAATAAATACATATTTTATTATTTCACTTATATTCATTCCTTACTCACGTATCTTTATTATTTTTAGGAAAAAAAATATGCTAACTTTATCTGAGATATACAAAAATTGTACTTACTTTCCTTTAATTTAAAAATCTACGTTGACCTCTCATTTAGTTATAGCACATGTTACTCATAAACTTATATTTAATTTTACCATTAGTTCTCCATTAAAAAAAATCATTATCCTTTGATCAATGGTATTGTTTTATCAATTAATATTAAAACCACCCCTATACATAATTTAAACTCTCCTTTTGTGTCGAGAATAAATCTAATGTTTTTCTATCAAAAGGTGTTTGAGAGTAAAATTCTTTACAATAATGATTATTTTATCGTCATCTAATTTTATCAAATAAGAAAAATTGATCAAAAAATTGTGTATAATAAAAGAAAATTATTTTTCTCATACAAGGAAAAAATCAAACTCATATTTCAAAAATAAACCCCTAAAAATCATGTTTATATTCAAGAAATTGACCAAAAATAATATGATTCATATCTAAAAAAGCCTATAAGGTTCCTACTCGTATTTAACAAATAAAAAAAAATTGCACATATAACAAACAAGTCAAAATAAAAATCCAGAGCAAATCTTAAAAATTTGTGTGATAAATAAATAAATTCTAGATCAAATTTAATTAAAACATAAAATCAAAAAGCAACAAAAAGAATAAGGGTAATTCTATGAGGAGCTTGGTCTATTAGGAGGCTAAGTATTTTCACTATTAGATTGTTCTTTTTTCATTGAGAATTCTATTTTTTATTTGACTTATTTGTTTTGAAATTTGGAAGACGAGAATTCATCAGGAAAAATATTAAACTTCCTAGGAGGTTGAGCTCCTATTAAATTATCCAAAGAATAATAGGTAAGATAATTCTATAAGAAGCACAAACTCTTGGAAAATTGAGTGTTTTCACTATTAGATTTCTTTTTTATTTTTGGTTAAATCTCAAAGCAAATGGTTAAATAAAAAACATAAATCTCAATACAAAAAATACAAGTGAAAAAGAACACACAGAGCTGCAAATTTTTTATTTAGTATTTAATTAAGTTTCACAAAGGAACTCTTTAGTTTAGGGGTCATGTAGCCATTAAATATTGTTTGACTAAGAAATTCTAATTTTAAATAAATAAATATTTAAAGAATATTCTTAACTAAGATAACATGTAGGGTTTTAAATTAGATGAAAGGGCAGTTTATTTTCATACAACTTAAGTAAGGTTAATGTATTTTTCTCTTTTTCTTTTTAAATCCCAAACTTATTATATAATTGAGCACATTCTTATTTTACATCTTAAAAACTATAATTGTTATCCAATTAAGGATATTTTTAATTCAATGACAATTAATTCTTGACCCCTATGAATGGAAATTTCATTTAAATTATATGCAAATAAACTAAATTAACATTTATATAGAGATTAATTGTTAAAATGTTTTATATAATTTAAGTTAAAATAATTAAATTTTCTCTGAATTATGATAGTTGATTAAATTGATGAGTATATTAGGTATGATAAAAAAAAACTATACCTTAATATTATGGAAGCAAGAAATTGGATTGAAGAACAATGTTTTTCAAAAGTAAGATAGAAACAAAAATGGAAAAGCAAGCGGAAAATGTCACAAATTAAAGTGTGATATGGAGTTATTACTGTTCATTTGTCATATGAGAGCAAGTCTAACAGATGTACTTGTGAAGGCATGTGGAGAGTTAAATCGGCACATTGCATTCTCATGCCTAATATATTAGATATTAGATTTGATTTATAATTTATTTTATTTGATCATCTTTATGGCAATTTACAAGCAAAGTTGTCCCTAAATTGAAACCTTAATTTAAAATTTTCTCCTTAATTGACATTGCTCGACTACAAGTAGGTGATAAGTTATTAGATTTTGAGTTACAATGGCCTTCATCCCTTTTGAATCCAACTATACACATGTGAATGAAATACCTAATAATGTTTAAGCTAAATCTAGATTTGTTATTGTTTCAAATGGTATCTATTTTTTCTTTTGTGACATGAGATACTTTAATGATATGGTTTTACATATCTTATTCTATAATTTTTAATTAATTATATTCATTGTAAAAGTCAAAATTCTTAAAGAGATTATGGGTTGAGGTTAAAGACGAAATAATTATAACCTTTTAGTTATAGTAATCAAAATAATAAAAAGAATATTTTCTAATTTTATGTTTTATTAAAATATATGTAATACTAGTTTATTTCATTTATACTTCAATTTGATGTATGTGTATATAGTTTAAAAGTGAATTTGAAATCACCTTATATGATCTAGTAGTGAAGAGTTTGAATAATTTGCTAGAGGCCTTAGTTTCAAACCTCACCACTATTAATGTATAAAAAATTATATTATATCAACATTTGAATATAATTATTATATTCTTATTAAATATTTAATCCCTTCTATAGATATAAATTTTATATGTTAAATTCTAAATTCTAAATATTCTGTGTGTATGCATTGGGATAAGGCTAGTAAACAATAAAAAAAAACTACTTGATTTTAAATAAGAAGTAATAAAGAGTAGAGAAAAAATTTCTCACATGAGTAAGAGAGAGAGTTCTCAAAAATTGAATATGAATTTAGCCAAAATTAAAATCTCAAAGAAAGTTATGAGGTTGTACAAGAGAACAATGATGACTTTGGCTAAAGTTTGATTACTAGTAATTATGACAAAATTTGCACCCATTCTTATTTTTTTTAAAGAGAACGAATGACTATGATTAACCTTTTGCTTGGATGGAAGGAAAAAAATGGAAAGAAAATGAGAAGAAATAAAATAAGAATAAAAGAGTTTTCTCTTTTCTTTCTTGGATGAGAAAATTAGAAGAAAGAAAATAGTTTTCTTTCATTTGTTAAGATAGAAAAGTAAGAGAAAAACACTAAATTTTATTAAATGACAATTTTATTCTCAAAATGCATACACAACTTGCAATTAAATATTTTGTTTGTTTGAATATAAGAATGAGAGAAAAGAATATAATATATTAACAAATGACAATTTTATCCATAGAATTGCTATACACCGAACTAAATTTACGTTTGTAATCACAAATAGTTATATATATATATATATATACTAATTTTGTAGAATTTGTGACCAAGATACAACCAGAGCTTCATTTGTAATTCTAATTTTTTCAACCCTTTGAAGGAAAAAATTTATGGCTAAAGATTGTACAAGTTAGAATGTACAATTTACAAGTTATATTTTATTTTTCATGTTAGCTTATATATAACAATCATAAATTAAAATCATATTTAACTCAATGGAAGATAATTTGGAGCATAATTCACTTTATGAGTTCAGGAATTGATTTCTAATTACAATTATATTATGAACAATTAGCATTTCATTGTAATAATTTGACATTCTTTCTCTTTTTAATATTTGCATGATGGACAAAGACATTAAAAAAGGACTAACTAGCATTGATTCTATGATATACATTAGCAAGTATAATTTGTTTTCAACAATAACACTTCAATAAAATGTAAAAACTAAAATCTTGATATATTGGATTAGTCCCGTAATATTGTTTACTCCCCAAATGAAAGGAATGCACATTGTAATAATGTATGGAATCCAAGAGCTAGGTATCAATGGAGTTTCATTTATAATCTCATTTTCTTCAACTGCTAGTTTTTGAGATATAATACTATTAAGCTCTTCTTCAACTTGCATGGTATTTATAGGTTTCCTATCCATTGTTCAATTATTATTATAAATTCAATAATTCCACTTTGAGTTAATATTGTATCAGTATAAAACAAAATTAACAATACAATATTTTACAAGTAAAAATATCTTATTATGCATCAAAAAATAAGAGAACACAATATGTAAAGTTCTAAAATATTTTTGTTTTGGAAAGCATTAAAGTTAACACAAGACAATGCTTACATTATAAATATCTACTATACATGTTCAATGATATTCAATCAAAGAGAAAAAGAGGCATATGCTAAATGATATTATGTTACTTTGGTTGAAGTATATATATATATATATATATATATATTGCAACACTGAAAACAAATACAAGAATTAGGAAATATCTCATACAAAATCACAAGCTAAAATCTAAGAAAGCAACTTGAAAAATCTAAAAATTGAAAAGAACACAAGACATCGATAATAACCAAAGAATATTAAGCACCAACCAAACATTCTGTATGGTCAGGTGGTTGGTCTTGCTCTGCCATCTCCTCCAAAAAAATGCTTGTATTTATAAACGGATCTTTGTAGCAATAGCCTTCCATTTTACAGATGAGTTAACTTGAACCATCTATGATAAGTCTTCAAAGCTTTCCAATATCTCTTATGTGAACATGCTTTTGGAATTAATAGGTCATTTACCTTTAACTTTGTAGATTTTTTTCTTTTAAGTCCATCTTGTGCTCTAGCATAAAGGTATGTTTCGCCAAACCTTTGTGTCCATCATGTATTTGTGAGTCATGAGAGATTACTCAACACTATTTTTGCAAGCATTAGCATTAATGGACGATTGCACACTAACTAAGGTAGAGTGTGATATGATAATAAGAATAGTTAGCAAGCCACAAAATGGGGGTCGAGCTCGACTACTACCAATAAAGGGTCTTTAGGACTTTGAAAATGAAAAGAACAATACTAGATATTGTCATGGATATTTTTTATTGAATGAGGCCTTAGACAATTACATGCAAAGTGTCCTACATGACCACACCTAGAACAAAATCTAGTAACTCTCTTTTTTAAACAACACTGGTTGCTTATTGTCCATATCATTAGGTACAAAAACCCTAAATTGGTTAATATAAGTAAATTGGTGAAGCACTACAACATAAGGCTTGTAGATGCCTTGATGTTGAACAACTTTCAAAGATTGTATTTGATATTGCAATTCTAAATTTTGATTCTTCTAATTGTGCAATTTAATCTCCAATTGACCTATTTGAGTACTCATATCGTCAAGATTTTCATAATGCCTTCATTGTTGCATTTAAATTCCTGAACTTGAGCTTCTAATTTAGTAACTCTTGGGGATGCAACTTGATATTTGTGGAATGCATTGGTTAAAATAACTGTGCGAGAATTATCTATTAGAACTAAACTTATAGTACTAAAAAATAAAAAATGATTAGTTTGATTGACTTCAACAACAATTATCTAAGAACCTAGCTCTTTTATACAATCTACTTTAAACTTTTCTAATTCTATTCCAAAAACAATCCATATAGATTATTAATCTTTAAAAACTAATTGTTCAAATTTAAAACATGAAAAGTGCTTCAATTTCTTTTCTTTTTGCAACTTTATCTCCTTATAAGTCTTAGAATTGAAACTTTGAGATACAAACCCTTTCCATCAACATGTTGTTAATAAAGGCTTGTCAAAGCAGACTTGAGAGAATTCTAGATAAAAATTCGTGTTTTGCCCTTTTGTTAGTAAAAAGAAAGAAGAGTGGAATTTTTACTTTATGAAGACTAACTACTTTTATGGCTGTTGAACCAACACTGACAACTGGGCAAAGTTGATCTACTAACCTAAAGCTTGTTTGTCGCAGAAATTTAGAGATGAAGATTGAAATTATTCATCAGGTTGAGCTATGACAGTGGACGACAATATTCAAATTAAGGATCTATTTCTAAGGGTTCAACCCAAATACACTTTAACAATTATTTGTAAGTTATATCTAGGCAACCATGGAAACACCCACACTCTCATTACACATTCAATATAATCTTAATTTAAATAGTTACTATTTATTACTAGCTTATCTAGATTTTATTAAGTATACAATGTATACAATAAATAAGACTAATAATTTTTTTAAAAATAAAAAATATAGAGAAACAAAAGAAAATAATATATAACTTCCTGTTTTTTACGCATAAGTGAAGTACAGTGCAACCATCAAGGAAGATTTAATTTTTTTTGTTAATAAAGTGTATATTTGTCAAAAAAGAAAGTTAATTCTTTTAACTTATCCATTAAAAATAAAGAAACATTTTATATCGGTCACCATTTTTTATGCATTTAATAGAATAACACTCTAAGTAGGAATAATAATGAAACTAATAATTTTATGTATAAGTTAAATGAATTATTCTTTGATAAACAATGTCTATTCTAAAATTTATTCAAGTTAAAAAAGAGTAAAAATTTAAACTTAAAAGAAGTGTCTTCCTTCTTGATCTTTTTTCTTGATTAAGTGGTGTTTTTGGTATCTGTTTTTAAAAATAATTTTTAATTTTTAAAAACATAAGAGCAAAAATCATAATTTGAAAACTTGTAGTTTGTATTTTTTTAAAAAAAAATTGTAAATGTGATCTTAAAAACTAGAAAATGGAAACAACTTTTATGTGTTTTCTTAACTTTTGTTTCTTGTTCCATAGTTAGGCTTAGGCCCCTTATTTCCAACCGAAAAAATCAAATTGTCTTGTAAAAATATCACATACTCTTAATTTTTTGTCCCAATAGAAATTGTCTAGCTATCTTGAGTATTGCTCTTCTTACTATTTATATTTTTTCATAAAACAAATGGCATCATCAATTATGGCTTGATTGAATGATATGTAACAATATATCAATATTATGTGAAAATTAAATCAAGCAAAATTTAAAAAATCAACAAATGGATGACTAAAAATATCTAATATTGGTCTACAAAGAGTTATCCTTAATTAATTGCTCCACTTAGTTATTTATTTATGGTTTAATTTGTTTTTAATTTGTCTAGCCTACTACTAATAGAGTAATATATGTAAGGATAAAGCCTCACATTGGTTTAGTCATCTTTTCTTCAAAGCCTACTGAATGGTGATTACATTGATAGAGTTTTGACAATTTTAATCATTTTTTGCTACAAAGCTTATTAAATAGTAACCGCTTTGATGAAATCTTATCAACTTTTGTCAATTTTCTAAAAACTTGTTGGAAATTTTTAGGATTTATCTCTGATTTTGAATTTGGATGGTGTTGCTTCAATTATCATTGAGATTAGTTTTGAAACAGCCATATTCATTTGTCTGACTATAATCTCCAGTTTCTTCTCTAATATTAAAAGGGTTGGAGACTACTTATTCACTTTTGAGTCGTTGTAGAATTTCTTGTAGTTTGTTGATGTAGACATCTTTGCTAGATACAATAGTCAAAGAAGTATCACTTTGAGATTTACTTTGAAGGAACTAACTAGTTTTAGCATTAGCATTTTTGTGGAAGTGGAGATGGTCTTCAAATCATTTCATAATTTCTACTTTATGGGCTTTGGTGGAGTTGTAGGTTACCCACCATTTGATAGAACCTTGTTTTTGCAAAATTGGATATTTGGAGTGGGGATTTTTCCTATAATACTAGTATTCCTGTGGATAAATCCAACAAAAAGTGATTTTTGAATAAAATTGAAGAAAAATTAGAAGGTTTTCATAATTTAGATTATCAAAACATGAATAGAAAATATCTCATCTTTTTTTCAGATTTTCAAAGAAAATTTTTTGGAACTAATCTAAAGATGTGCCACCATCTCATAAACCAATTTGAAAATTTGTATGTGGTATTATGTAAGAAATAAAATAACAATGAATGCTTTTAATTTTTATTTTGAAAATAAATGGTATTATATTGGATCTTTAGATAATCTTTATATGAATAACAAATTAGATCATAAACTTTTGAAATTTTTTTGGTTTGATAGGGTTTTGGCCCTAGTTAGAGATTGTGAAAATCTTATGGATTTTGAAAGTTGAATGAAAAATTAATTTTGAACCTCCTTTGACCAATTGTATAAGCTTAAATACACTTTTAGTCCTTAAGTTTTGCACAAAGTTATAATTTCATCCCTTATCTTTAATTTGAACAATGTTACTTTCCTCATTTTTCCTAATGTTTTAATTACCTCATTTTGTCCAATTACCGTTTAAAAAAGATGAAACTTATTAAGTGAATGCTTATATTGCAAATATTTTGTTTATGAGGGCATAAATTGGATTATTTATCTTTAGTGTATTTTATTTCTTTTTTATTCTTCATTTATTTCAAGCCCTAATATTCAAAGAAGTACAAAAAAAAAAAAAAGAGTTATCAAGAATGGTTTTTCAATTTCAATGCCAATGAAAAAATTACTACCAAAATAAAATGATTAATGTTTTATTTTGGATTTAGTGGTTATTCACTTTCAATTCACATGATTGTGGGTGGTTTTCTGACTTTTAGACTATTGTCACATAAGAAAAACATGTTTACATAGATGTCATATTAATTAAATAGGGGTCCATTTAATAAGTTCTATCTTCTTTTAAACAACATATGAATAGAATAAGCTAATTGCAACTTTGAGAAAAGGTGGAGGTAATATTGTTCATATAAAAAATAGAGAGACGAAATTATAACTTTTAGCAAAAGTGGGAGACTAAAAGTGTATTTAAGTTAATTTTTTTATTATATACATTGTTAATTACTTGAAAAGGGATAATATGATTTTTCAACCAAATTCCATAACTTAATTTGGTTTATCTATAGTGTGATTCTTTGGTGCTAGAGACAAAAATTAAAAAGCATACAATGCTTTAAGTTATATGTCAAAATCTTATTTATTATTAATTTAAGAACATAATCTTAACCATTCATGTATTCTAATTTATAACATTTAAAAATAAAATTAAAAAGCTTTTTAATAAATACACTGTGAATAGAAAACATAGAGAGCAAAAGAGGAAAGAGAGAAAACGTGAGAAAGAGGGAGAGAGAAATTCACTATAATTTTACTTCTTCAATTTTTAGAAATTGTTAGGTGAGGATTAAAGGTAAAAAAAGTGAGAGGATATTAAAAAACTTGTCATAAAAGAGCAAAAATCCATGAAAATAAAGTAATATAACTCTTAAAATCAATGAATATTAGAATTAGACATTTTTGTTTAATATTCAAGTTCTTCCATCTTCATATGCTTTTGTTAACATCACCCATATCTCTGAACACACTTTCCTAGTTCAACTAAACTCAATACCTGAAGGTATTTCATTCTATTATAACAAAGCAGCCGCATTTTGTTGTATGATTGTGATAGTTTTTTTAATCTGAATATCACTATTTTTTTCCTATTTTGATCTTAAAGAATAGTTATAATATGCACAAAATGTTGTATATTTCTCAATTTTTTATAAATTAAAATTATAAGTGTATATATAGTTGTTTTTATTTTTATTAGTTAATAATTTTTTTAGAGTCAATTAAATATACACATTTCGTATTTCCATTCGACATAAACTCTTAGCTTCAGATGTTTCAAAAACTACTCCAAGCTCTATAAAATTTTACTTATCTAAATAATATCATATGGTGTCTTGTAAAATATGAAACTTAAGCCCATGTAAAATGAATGAATATATGCTCTAAAATAGTGCATTATTTTTGCAACAACTTATAATTAAATATTTAATTTTTTTTATATCACTCTGACTTATTTGTGAGATAGATAACATAAGATTGGGATAATATCAAATATTTTAACTCATTTAACATGAGGTCAACAACCTAATTTTAAGAAAATATGTCATCGTCTTGGTCTATTAATTTATATTGGCATATCCTTCTAATCTGCATTAATTCAAAACAATCTATAATGCGCGCTAAGGCATCACTATTCATGTTACAATATCAAATGCAAAAATACTGCCAATTAAATTTTCATATAGCAAGTGTTCCATAACTTAAAGCAATTGTATATAAATCTTATAAGCCTCGTTTAGATGACATGATAGTATAGTATAAGATAAAATATGCCAATATAATAATATAAGATAAGACAATAAAAGAATAATATACAATATTATTCAATGTCGAATACAAAATTGTATAAAAAGATTACCATATAGTTATACGATTGGTAGTTTGTTATTAGATGTATATAACATGGATAGCATTAAAAAAATTTATTTGTACAAAATTATTCTTTACTCTAATTAAGTTGAAATACCCACATCGATACATAAAACATCCACATCATTACATATAACACCCAAATCAGCACCTAAAATACCTACATCAATATATAGCACACTATTACATAAATTATCTATGTCATTACATAAAAACCCCAAACCAACACTTAAAATACCCATATCAATACATACTCACATTATTAGGGGTGAGCAAACTTTCAAGCCCCAAAAGAAACCAATCGATTCTTTCATGACCCATTTAAGACCAATTATAGTTGGTTTCTTACAATGGATACTTGAAAATGGACACAGAATTTGACACAATTTCATAAGTTAATTGATATCGGTTGTGGCAAAAAAAGACCCACTAAAATTGAATGAAGCAATCAAATAAGAGTTTCTAAGTTTACTACTTTTGTATTAATTAAGCTGCTAGTATCAAAATGGAGTACAAGTTATAGTATGATGAACATTGAATCTTCATTGTTTCAACTACACAAGTGAGGCCACGTTGGCACCAACAAGGAAGTTTCAAGCAGTAGGAACTGTTAAACCTCTCCAATGCTCAAGTTATAGTGGTATAAAGAGAGTATGTAAATTAAGTATTTAGAGAGTCCCAAATAACTGCACATGGGCCTTTTATAGATGTTAAGAGGGGTAAAAGAGGTCTTTGCTAGGCATAACTAAATAATCATTCTAGGTCCTAGCTGACAACTATTACCATTTTATGTAAGGCCATGTATACTTGAATATTTCATTTATCACTTGCCCATTTCAAAATATCTTTAAAAAGGCTAGTCTAACTATGATAAAAAATAATTAATATTTGTAACCATTATTTGTCTTGAAAACTAAATTACAACGTCATGCCTATAATTTCACTTTGATTATCATGTCAAATTAAAAGAAATCTCACTATTCATTATCCATGCCATCGTCATGTATCATCGTTAGATTAAAATCATATTCGAAGTAATATCACTTACTTGTCTTAGTCTCTTCATCTACTGCAAAGTTTCTTCTGCAATACAATTTTGCATTTTTTGTTCTTTTCAAGCTATATATTAGTTGGATTTTCCTTTTATCGTTTGGTACTTCACTGTTTTTCTTTTTACTAACACATTTTCTTACTAGTTTATATTTGGAAAGACTTTAGTCCAGTTTATATTGTTAAAAAAAAAAACTCTTAGTTATAATTGTATGAAAGATCTTTGATGAAAAGTTTAAATTATCTACCAAAAAAAAAACATAGCTTCAAATTTTTCTATATTAAGCATCCTCCTTCCTTAGTTTTCTTTTCCATAAGATATGTCTGATTTGTCTTTTGTTTTGTTCAAGGAATGTTCCTTTACTTTTCAAAACTGGTTGATCTTTATGTCTTAAGGCCATTTTTTAAGTAAGTATATCAATTGGTTGCTCAACTTCAATTAGGATTAAGAGTCTTCTTACTCAAAAGGATCTACATTTTCTGTCATGCTACTAATACATCGTTGTAGTCATACTTTAGCATTGAAAGTGACTGCTTTTTTTATACAAATCCTTAACCTTTTGATGCTATTGTTTAGCTTTTGGTTATTGATGGAGAAAATGATCGTAATAAGATAAATATGAATGATGAGGACAATATTTTAGGTGAATAGAATGAACCTTCTACTGATGAAACTAGTATTTCACTTGTCAAAGTATATTTAGATTGGGTGCATGCTGGAGTAATAGGTGTTGAAATTTTACCAGTTTGGACATGTCAAAAGAAACTTGATGACCTTTATAAGAGGAAAATTCATCATATTTTTGCCACTTGATTGTCTATTTCATGGTGTTGTTATTGAGCATACAGGAGCTTGTCCTCCATTTTCATATTTCCAACTGTCCATTTTGAAAGATATAAATGTTTTTCCTACCCAAGTGACCATAAATGCTCGGATTTTCTTGGAACTTTCTGAGGTAGTTTGAACCATCAACCTCATTCCTAATAAGAAGATTTTTTACTACTTTTTCTCTTACGCCTCGAGAAATATGGGGTTATTGTGGTATTTTACTCCGAGGTAAAAAAAGTGCTTTTTGAAAATTCACATTCCAGTTTGCATGATTAGAAAGAGTCTTTTTTCAGAGTAAGCATGAAGAAGAATCAATCTTCTTACCAGGTTGATGATGATGGTGCAGTACTTTTACTGATAGTTTGGTCACCTCTTAGCATTCCTCCTTAGAAATGTTAGAAGCAAGAATATCATGTTTTAGATAAGCTTGCAATTGGCCTACTTGAAGGATTGGTAACCTTTGACTTGAAGATCCTTTTCAATTTTGTTGTTCAAATTCTCTATATATTTTATACTTTGATTTCTTTATGTTTGAAAATTTTATGTAACACATCTTTTATATTGCTGCTTGTTGCTTCACAAATCATTATCTTAAAGGTAAAGATATGTTAGACTTGGACCAATTTCAACCTTATTATTTCAAAAAAAGGCAAAACTTGGCTTCCAATCCAAACTCACGATCAAAACAATGATAAAAAAGAGACCAAAGGTGGGAAAATGATAATAGAGAGGATGATGGTTCTTTTAAAAAAAGGCTCTAGGGACTCCAATGAAGTGATTGATGGGACTCTTACTACTTGAAACAAAACATCTCACTCAAAAAAGGCACTAGAGCTCCTGTAGGATAAAAGATGTGAAGCATTTTAGTGTTGGCTTTAATTTAGCCCTTAATTAGATGTAAATTTTGGATAAAAATATAGATTTTCCTTGATTGCACATTGCTAAAAAGCTTGGCATTCTTTTCAAACAAAGACATAGGGATGGTTACAATCCTCTTAATTTGGATGCAAGGACACTGATTGATAATGCTATCAATCCAACAATAATTTTAACTACTGAAGAAATTGTAAAGAAAGTGATAAACGAAGATAAATAAGGTGAAGCTTAAGATACTGAAGAGATTAAAATAGTCGATAACAATCCTATCCCTAATGACCAGTTGCTAAGAAGAATTGATTTTTAGGTGTTCACTTTTTATGATGTTATGGATGTTTTGTTATGATTTTGGAATTTTGTAAAATTTCTTTATGGAATTTTTTTTTGGAATTACCTTACTTTATATTTTATAAATTCTAGATATTTTATGAATTTTGAATATTCATTTTATAAGATGATTTGTGCCTTTATTTCATAGTATGTTTACATATTATTTTGCATTTTTGTTATTGTATCGATATTTTGATCGATATTTAACAATAATTATTTTCTTATTTGTTAGTGGTATCTTGTACTAGTAATAGTCATGCGTTATTTGTTTGTACCTTTCAGTGTTCTTGATCACAAGTTTCCTAAATTTTGATGTGCCTTGTATTTTGAGAGATATCATGTATGTTATATATTATATGAGGTATCTTATATCTTGAGGATCGTTTAATCATCAGGTTTGAGATATCTTAAATCTTGGACGTTATTTGAGGTATCTTATATCTTAATAATCAATTGATTATCTTGTTTTGAGATATCTTGTATCTCAGATGTTATTTTAGGTACTTTATGCCTAAAAAATCATTTGATCATCTGATTTAGCCATCTTGCCTTGAATATTGCTTGAGATATCTTTTATCTCAAATATGATTTAAGATATCTTTTTCCTTAATGATTTATCGTCCAACTTAGGAGTTTTCTAAGCTTTAAAACGTATACTTTTGAAAAAGGAAATTTGTTTTATTCATCCATTTTGTAGAAAATTTCATCACTTGTATAAGATAACCATGACTAAGAGAAATTCTCATAATTGGATTTCTTAAATCATGGTATGTTAGTCATACCCTAAATTTCACAAACTATTCTACAAGATGATCATGATATCCTTTAAAATGAGAAACATTCCATGGTCTGGTCAGTTGTTTTCAATTGATTATCATATAATATGCTTCATTTCCTAGGTTTTTTTAAAACTCTAAATGACCCTTCCTATTTTGCCTCCAATTTGCCATCTTCATGATCTCTTCTTGGTCCATCAAATCTTCTCAAGATAAGATACCCTTCTTGGAACTCATAGGATTTTATCATAGAGTTACGGTATCTAGCAACTCAAATCTTGTATGAAACCGACCATATGTAGGCTATTTCTTGATCACCTTCAAGGAAATCCAAATTTTCACAAATTAATCGATTATTATTTCTTTCATTATACATTTCTTTTCTATTTGATGGTTCTTTAACTTCCACAAGCAGCAAAGCTTCCATTCTATATGTCAAATGATAAGGGATTCTTTTATGGCTACTTGTATAGTTGTTATGTATGATCACAAAATACTTGGCAACTCTTCTAGTCATAACCTCTTTAATCCTTCTAACCTTTTTTAAGGCTATATAAAATGAACATGGTTGCTTACCTAACTTGACCATATGACTATAGGTGCTCTATTGAGGTGAACTTTTGTACTATTTATAGATCTTGGTAGAATTTTTTGAAAAAGTCCATTGTGAACTATGCCTCACTATTATTCACCAATACTTTAGGTGTGCCAAATTTGCAAACAATATTTTTCAATATGAATTTATAAGTATTACGTAATGTAATTATAGCTAAAGGTTTTGCTTCTACCTATTTGATAAGTAGTCAATAGTAAAAATAAGGTATTTTAATTGCCCTCAATGACTAGAAAGAGTCCAAGAAAATATACTCTCCATTATACAAAAGGCTATGGGGATTGGATCAAAATTTGTTCAGTTGATAGGTTTCTAGGAATATTGGCAAATCTTTGGCGTTGATTATAAGTTTCAACTATATTCTAATCATTTAATTTCATAGTTGGCTAGAAATAACCTAATGTTAGAGCTTTTTGTGCTAAAGTAGATCTAATTATATGATTTTTGCATATTCCCTTATGTAATTCCTTTAATACATAATTCCTTTCATCTAGATGTAGACATCGCAGACTAGTTAGGGAGAATCCTTTCTTATGCAAATAATTATTCTCTAAATGGAATCAAGCTACTCTTTTTCTTATTTATTTACTTTAGGTAGTTTTTAATCAACTAGAATTCCTTGAAGATACAACACAATCAAAATCCATCCAAGATGGAGCTTTGTCAATTGTTATGATCTCTTCTTCAATACTTGGTTTTTCCAATGTATCTTACAAAAAGCCTCAATTATTGATCATCGTTTTTGCACTCACTAACTTGGATAATGCATCGGCTCTATCATTTTTCACTTAGGGGGTGTTTGGTAGGGGGAAACTTTTTAGTTTCCCAGGAATCTTAAGTTGGGAAACAAAGTTTCCCATGTTTGGTAGC